>CAUYLG010003994.1:0-50931 GCA_963573385.1 Cacajao melanocephalus
ACACAATTATTGGCATAATAGAGGTTTTTAATACCCATTTTTAGACTGCATTCTAGCCTGGGCAGTAGAACAAGAATCCTGTTCTCTCTCCCTCTTTTTCTTCCTCTTTCTTTCTCTCATACATTCTTTTTTTTTTCTTTCTTTCTTTCACTCTCACTTTCTTTCCTCTCTTTTCCTTTCTTTCAAAAAAAAAAAATATGTAGCATTTCTACAAACACCATAAAGTCACTGTCCATAAAATCAGAAAACACTTTGTACCACAATGAGTGCTCTGAAACAAACTTTCCACTTACCTTGCCATATCATTAATTAACAGTTATTGTTGTATAATAAACCATCACCAAATCTAGTAGCTTTAAACGAGAACTATTTAAGATTTCTTCAAGAGTCTCTGGGTCAGCTGGGTAGTTCTGCTTATCTGAATAGATTTAGCTGATCTTGATGGAACATGCTCACGTGTCTTCAATCAGCTGGTGGCTCATCTGGCACCCAGCACAGCTGGGATGACTCAGCCTAGTTCAAGGATAACAGAATGCCCAGGTTTGTTCTCATGGTAAAGGAAGGAGATACCAGCGAAGTCAAAGTGCAATGTCTCTGGAGGCCCAGATTCAAAACAGTCATTTTCAATGAATTCTTTTAACAAAAGCAAGTCAAAAGTCCACCCTAAAATAAAGAGATAAGGAAAAATACTGCATCTTGAAGTGAAGAGATGCTAGCATTGCAACAGCATAATGCAGGGAGAGAATTGTGGCCATTTTGAGCAATTAATCTACCACAGAGTCTAACTCAGAGCACATAAATTGAAGTCAACTCTGCACTGAACCAACCCCTAATCTGCTGCCACTTCTCTTGAACTTTCCTTATTTTGTGTCTCCAAATGCTTTGCTTCTTTAATCTTTCTGGTGAGACCTTAATAGGTAGACTTTGATAGCCCACAATCCTGGAACCTCATTTCTATGTATTTTAGTTTAGTCGTTTATTTAAAGTAATATTACTGAACACCATCCTATGTATTAGGAGCAAAACAGTAAATATGACATGCTCCCTGTTTTCAGTGAAATCCCAGATTAATAGAAGACATAAACACACAAATAATTATGCTTTAAAAATAACACGATTGTATAATGATAAAGATATTTACAAGGGAATTACGGAAGTCTAGACTAACCCCTAAAATAGCTTGGGAAAAGCAGAGAAAGAAATCAGGTAAGATTTCCTAAAAACATGGTCTTGAGGTGAGTCTGAATAGCTAGATAGAAAAGGAATATGTGGAGGTCATTCCAGCCATAGCAGCTTCAAAGCAAAGGCATGGAGATGGAAAACAGTACGTGGGGTTGGGGAACCTCAAAGGGAGAGGAAACTATAAGTAATTCAATGTTGTTGGAGTATAAAGGAAAAGAAAAGAAATAGTGAGAGATGGACTTGGAGGAAGAGAAAGAGACTGGTGGAAGATAATTGTTTTCTTTAAAATGCTTACATACCTGGAAGACCTAGGAGATAGCAAATAAAAATTGTTAGAAAAGATCAGAGAATTTAGCGAGGTGCTTGGTTGCCAAGATCCAAATGTCAATAGCTGTCCTATATGCAAAAAACATCCATTTAAAAACATAACAGAAGAAAAATAACAATTAAAAAAAAAGAAATGTAACAGGCTGAGTGTGGTGGCTCACACATGTAATCCCAGCACACTGGGAGGCCGAGGCAGGCAGATCACCTGAGGTCAGGAGTTCAAGACCAGCCTAGCCAACATAGTGAAACCCCATCTCTACCAAAAATACCAAAATTAGCCGGGCATGGTGGTGCACGCCTGTAGTCCCAGATACTTGGGAGGCTAAGGCCAGAGGATCACTTGAATTGAACTGAGGAAGGAGAGATTGCAGAGTCGAAATCATGCCACTGCACTCCAGCCTGTTACATTTATTTTTAATTCTTACTCTCTTCCCTTCCTGTCTCCCAAACAAATGTCATCTTTCTCTTTCTGCTAAGCTGACTGGAGCTGGGGGAGGGGTGGCACAAGCACCCCTGTGGCCACCACCACTGGAACTCTGCTGTGTCAGAACTGAAGCCACCTCATCACTGGCTCTCACCCAGGCCCATGGCAACCACTGCCTAGCTACCACCAGTGTTAACTCAAGGCCCGAGGACTTTTCAGTCAGCAGGGGACCAATCCAGCAAGACTTGTGTCCTTCCCTTCTGGATAGTGAGCTCCCCCTGGCCCACAATAGGTCCAGAAATGCCATCTGAGAGTCAGGGCCTCTAGGCAGAAACATTAGAAATCTACTTGGTGCTCTATTTCACATAACTGAGCTGGCAACTAAGCCATGAGACAAAGTCCTTCCCACTCTTCACTCTCCTTTCTTCAAGCAGGAGTCTCTCCCTGTGGCCACCACTGCCCCAGGCCCATAGTGAGTACTGTGTGGCTACTGCCAGTGTTCACTCAAGGCCCAAGGGCTTATCAGTCAACTTGTGGTAAATGCTGCCAGGCCTGGGTCTCTCCATTCAGGGCAGTGGGCTTTCCTCTAGCCCAAGGCAGTACAGAAATTGTAACCCAAGCCAAGGCCTGGAAATGAGGACCCTAGAAGCCTGCTTGGTGCTTACCTCACTGTGGCTGAGCTGGTACCCAGCCAGAAGACAAAGTCTCCTTCACTCTTTACTTTTCTTTCTTCAAGCAGGAGTCTCCCCATATAGCTACCACAGCTGGGAACGCACTGGGTCACACCTGACACCAATACGTCTCTGCATCTCACTTAAGACCTGCGGCGAGAACTGCCTGGAAACCACTGATGTTTATTTAAGGCTCCAGCATTTTTGAGTCATCAGGTGATGAATCCTGCCAGAACTGGGTTCTTCCCTTCAAAGCAGAAGCTTCCCATCTTGGCCTGGGTGTGTCTAGAAATGCTGACCAGGAGGTAGAGCCTAGAATCAGAGCCCCAGGACTCTTCCAAGTGCCCTATCCTACTGTGACTGAGCTAGTATCCACGTTGCAAGACAAAGTCCTCTTCACTTTCCCCTCTCCTCTCTTCAAGCAGAAGGTAGGAATCTCTCCTGGAGCCGCAAGCTGTGTTTGCTGGGGTTGGGGGAGGGATAACACAAGCATTCGCTTATCTGCATCAGCTGGTGTCTCATTAGGTAACATGCACCCCAAGTTCATTGGCTCTGAGCCCAGCATAGCACTAGCACTTGCCAAGGAATTTCAGTCCTTGCGGTCTAGACTGCCTTTCAGGTGTATTTAGAACTCTAGAGCCCTTTAGCCCATTGTGGTGGGGCTAGCTGGAACTCAGATTGTGACCACTGGGATGAGTGACTTCCCTCTGGGAAAGCTGGTCTAAATGCTCCCTACTTGGGCATCAGCTAAATTCAGCTCTGTTTTGCTTTCTGCTACGACAGGCAGCATTGAGTTCCAATGCAAAGTCCAACAATTACTGTGCTCTTCCTCCTCCAAGCACACAGACTCTCTCCCTGCACCATCTAACTACTGCCAGGTAATGGGGGAGGGGTGGTGTCAGCAATCCAAGACTGTCATTTTATACCCTCTTCAGTGGCTCATTCTTTGCTGTGATGTTAACAGTAGGTACTGTAATTGCACACTTGATTTTTAGTTCTTATGTAGGTGCTTTCTTGTGTGAATTGTTATTCAATTTGATGTTCTTACTGGGGGATGACCACTGGAGGGTTCTATTTGGTCATCTTGCTTAGACGTCTCCCTTCATGCTTCCTGTTAATTCATATCATAATATATATTTACATTCAGTATATTTGCATGCAATAAAATTCCCTTATAAACATGCTGTTTGATGTACTTTGACAAAATTATCCATCTATGTAAACATCATAACAAAAGGATACCTCATACCTTTTAGAAGTCAATATCTTATCTTCCAATACCAGGCCACAACTGATACAAAATCTATAAATGTAGATTGTATGCCTTTTCTAGAATTTGAGGTGATTAGAATTATACAGAATGTTTTTCATTGTGTCTGCCTTGTTCCACGCAGCATAATGCTTTCAATATTTATCGATATGATTGCAAGTATATCCTTCCTTTTTATTGTTGAGTACCATTCCGTTGTATGGATCAATTTGCTTGTCCATTCATCTGTTGATAAACACTTGTATAATTTCTATATTTTTCACTATTATGAATAAGCTGCTATGTACATTCATGCACAGTGATTTTATGTAGGCAGTGTGTTTTTATTTATTTTTGGTAAACATCTAGAAATGAAATTTCTGGTCTGTATAAAATAGGACTGTTTACATTTTCTACTTTTTTTAATGAGTCACATCAATTTATATCTTCAAAGGAATTTGTCTATTTTATCTATTTGGTTGAATTTATTAACATAATGTTGTTTATAGCATCCCCTTATTGTTTTTAATGTCTATAGGATCTGTAGTGAGATCCTTTATTTTATATCTTATATAAGCAATCTGTTTCTTCTCTCTATTTTGTAATCAGTCTAGCTAGAGGTTTATATATTTTATGAATCTTTTTCAAGCGCCTCCTTTTTATTTCTTTGATTCCATTGTTTTTACCTCATTGATTTTGCTCTAATCTTTATTATTTCCTTTCTTATATTTGCTTTGGCTTTAATCATCTATTTTCTAGTTTTCAAGATGGAAGCTTAGATCAATGATTTGATGTCTTCATTTCTTTTTTTTTATTTTGGTGGCTAATTTTGTTTTTTTATATTTTTATATATGATTAATACATAATAATTATACATATTTACATGGTACAACATGATATTTTGATACAGGTATAAATTGTGTAATGGATCAAATTAGGGTAATTGTTATACCCATCACCTTTAACATCTATCATTTCTTTGGATGAAAATATTCAAAAACCTCTATTCTAACTATTTTGAAATACATGAAACATTATTATTAACTGTAGTCATTCTAGTATGCAATAGACTACCAGAACATATTCCTCCTATCTAACTGTAGCTTTGTCAGTTACTCTCCCTGGAAAATACTAGAAAAACTAACATAAAAAAGATAAAAATAATTTAGTAAGAAACAGAATATGAAATTAACATGCAAAATCCATGACCTACTTATAGACCAGTAACATCCACTTAAAATATATAATGAAAGTAAAAATATAAAGTAACAACAAAAATGATAAAATAGGAATAAACTTAAGAACTAATACCTATACAAAAACCAAACACTTAAAAACCTTCAGAAAGACACAAAAGTAGACATTAATACAAACAAATGAATTGACATCTCTTATTCTTTCATACAACCACAACATCATCAAAATGTTAGTTCTCTCTAAAACAATTTATAAATTAAATTCAATCTCAGCAAAAATAACAAAAAGGTTTATTTTGGCTAGAATGTTCATGCTAAAGTTTATAGGAATAATGCAATATACATGTAAAATCATCTAGAAAAACACTAAAATGAAAGAATTATGAGAGGGGACTAGACCTAGAAAATGTTAAAACTCATTAAAGAACCAGCTTGAAGCCCTATAGTAAAATGCTGTGATACTAGAATGACAGAGCATAATAATGTGCTCACAGATTTTGCTTGCTTTTGTTTTCTGGTTTTTGTTTTGTTTTGTTTTGTTTTTGTTTTTGTTTTTGAGACAGGGTTTCACTTTGCTGTCCAAGCTGGAGTATATTGTCAAGATCTCGGTTCCTTGCAGCCTCTGCCTCCCAAGCTTAAGTGATCCACCTGCTTCAGCCTCCTTAGTAGCTTGGGAAGCAGGTGTGCACCACCATGCCTGGCTAATTTTGTTGTATTTGTTTTGTACAAACAAGGTTTCTTCATGTTGCCCAACCTGGTCTCAAATTCCTGAGCTCAAGTGATCCAGCCATGTTGGCCTCCCAAAGTGCTGGGATTTCAGGCATGAGCCACCATGCTTGGCCTAGATTTTGGTTTTGAAATACCATTTCTAACTAAATAAACCAGATCTCAGAGAAATGGCCAATTCATAGCTAGGACACAGAAGGTGTAAGGTGAGCCTGGAACATCCATTCCATGTGCCACAAAGTAAGGAAATGCCCTTATGAAGTAATCAGGATATGTTGAAAGAATGCAAAAATGAGCTTGGATGCCAAGTCATAATATAATAATTAATACATAACACAGGCAGAATTCAAACCCAGATATGAGACTACAGAACTTGAGCTGAGTGTATGTATGTGTATAGGTGAGAGATCAAATATTTATTTTCCATAAAAATATAATAGAAAATGCTTTAAAATTAAAATAAAAAATAATAGCCATATGAGCATTTTATGTAAAATTCAATGATTAATACAAAAGATATCAGCTAAAATTATTTAAAGTAACTGACTTTTGATGTTGAAAAATAGTGGGGAACAAGAACTACATTTTGGTCAAAAGTTTTGTAGAAGTATTTGACAGTGTATAACTTTATTAAATGTATAACTTCAATAAAAGTAAGTACAAAAGTTTTATTTTTATCTTTTTAAAAATTTGTATAAATTTATGAGACACAAGTATAATTTTGTTACTTGCATAGATTGCATAGCAGGGCTTTTTAGGCATCCATTATGCAAATAACATACATTGCACCTATTAAGTAATCTCTCATCATCCACTACCCTCCACTACCTCATCCTTCTGAGTCTCCATTGTCTATGATTTCACCTCTACATCCATGTACACACATTATTTCTCTGACTTGTTTTACCTAACAGCCTCCACTACCATCCATTTTGTTGCAAAATACATGATTTTTATTTTGTTAATGGCTGAATGGTATTCCATTGTGTATATACTATATTTTCTGTATCCAGTCTTCCATTGATGGACACTTAGGTTGATTCCATATCTTCGTTATTGTGAATTTTGTGTGTTAAACTGGTATCTTTTTGATGTAATGATTTCTTTTCTTTGGATAGATAGTGGTGGGATTGCTTGGTCAATTATAGTTCTATTTTTAGTTATTTGAGAAGTCTCCATATTATTTTCCATGGAGGTTATACTAAGTTAAATTCCCACCAACAGTTTCTAGGAGTTCTGTTTTCTCCATAGCCTCCTCAATATGTTACTTTTTTGTCTTTTTAATGATATCCATTCTGATTAGTGTAAGATGATGTTTCACTGTGGTTTTAATTTGTATTTATCTGATGATTAATAATGTTGAGCATTTCATTCTTAAAGCAAGTTGTGACTTGCTTTAGACCCATAGCTTGTTGACTTCAGTCTTTCCTCTTACATTCATTTCTATAATTTTTCTGGAAAAAAAATAGATTTTTCATTAGTAATCAAAATTACAAAGAGTTTGGAATATCACAGTGTGCCATAGCATTCCAGTTAACAGGCACTGCTATAAAGCGCAGGCTTCCTTTGATTCTCTCAACTTCTATGAAAAATGCAAGCTGTTCAGCATTTTTCACATAATTGTTGGCCACCTATATATCTTCTTTTGAGAAATGTCTGTTCATGTCCTTTGTCCATTTTTAAAATGTGATCATTTGGTTTTTTCTTGTTGAACTGCTATCAGGTAGTATGCTCACTACGAGGGTGATGAGATCATTTGTACACCAAACCCCAGTGACACATGATTTCCCCATGTAACAAACTGCACATGTACCCCCGTCCCTAAAATAAAACTTGAAATAATTAAAATGTCCTCTATGTTCTTCATGAGCATATTTTAATCCATTTAATTTTAAGATAAAATTATAACTTTAGATACTGCTTCCTCCACTGATTTAAAAATGTATATACTTATATATATTTTTAAACAAACTGTTAGCTGCTCCTTCTGCAAAATACTTACCTGCATTTCCTCATGTAGATAAACCTTATCTACTGTTTGGCTCTTAGCTTAGATGTCACTTAGATATCACTTCCATCTTAGATAACACTTAGAGAGCCCTCCCTGACACCCTCATTTAATCCCTGAACACTTTTTCTTCCATCATGACAATTATCACACCATTACATTAGACAGTAAATATTTTAGCATGAAACACTAAAATGTTAGCTCTGTAAGGGCACAGGTTGGCATATTCATGGCTGTATAACTTAACGTGTATTACATGCCTGCCATATTGCAAATGTTCCATAGGTATCTGAAGTGGATTAAAAAAAAAGGTCCCAAAGTCTTCCACAGAAAGAATGTATTATGGAATGTTTTGCCCTAAGATATTATATATATTAAAATAAAAGTCTCTTGAAGAAAGTATAAATAATGCATAGATAATAGGCAGATGAATGGAAATTTGACAGTAGTAATTGTTTTCTCAGTGAATCCTAAACACTTGAAGGTCAAAATGAAGCCTCTGGGCTCTTACAGGGGTTTGTAGACTGCTACCCATGGCCAAATCCACTTCAATGCCTGTTTTTGTAAATAAAGTTTTATTGAAATGTAGCCCATTAGTTTACAGGTTCTCTGCGGCTTCTTTTGTTCTACAAAAGGAGTGTTGAGTAATTGCCACAGAAACCACATGGCCTGAAAAGTATGAAATATTGACTATCTGGTGCTTTTAAAAAAAAAATTACCGCTCCTACTCCAACAAACGGTCCCTTATTGCCAAAGACCAAACCTGCCAGAACTATTAGTCCCATCTAATATTCCACATTTAATTGTACTTACATTTAATTGTCATTTTGCTCCCTAAATTTTTACATTTTATCTTCATCAAATGAAAATTGTTAGCGCTATTAAGAAGGAAATTAAATAAAGAGCAATGACATTGTTCAGTATAAATAGAACTAGTAGAGAGAATCTTGAGAAAACAACAAATTTTAAAATGTAAATTATATGTAAGTTCAAGAATGTTAATGAAGTAAGTAATCTCAGTTGTCAAAGTAGAATTTAATTAAGGATTAACAGGTGACCTTAAAAGTTTAGGAGTGCATAATTAGGACTTCAGAAATTTTTATATCGTTATTATATTCTCTGCTTTCTTATTCTTATACGGAGTAATCAGAAATGAGAATGAGCTCTAACATTTTTACCTAGATTTTTACCTGATTACGAAGGTAATATTTTATTATTTTTATGTGTGATGCAGAACATTTGCTTCTACTTAAAAGACCTGGGTTAGATATTTATTGTCCCCTTGGCATTATCTGCAAGTCTGCCACTAAGCAAGTTCTCAGGAGACAACTTAATGTTCCAAGACTCTCTTTAGGCCTGAATAACAGAAAAACATATCAGAGCCAATGATTCAATTAATCGTTATCTTTTCTAAAAAATAAAGCAGTTCAAGTAACATAAAAAGTATTAATTATTAATATGCATTGACATATCTAAATATGAATGGAATTTAAGAAAATCAAACATCTAAGTAGAATTGAATACCTTTAACAATCATCATAATTTAGAATAATTTATAAAAATAAAAAAGAATAACAATGCCAGAAAAGTATATTGACAAGATCATACATACTACTAATAATTAGATTAGATAACTAATCAGTATTTATGACTCACTTCAGTTCACAAATGAGAAGTCTCTCTTAAATCTTGTGTACACAATAGAAGGTATCCAATATCATGTTCACCCTCTTAAGCAGTCCAAAAATGTGGAGATATGACAAACGGAAGACTAACAAGAGTAACAAACTTCACTCTATATATATTGGTGATTCTGCAGGATCTTCATATATGGTATTGAACAGCAGAAAACTCCACTTGAATATTAAACAGGCATCTCCAATTTAACATGTATCAGGGTTCTCTAAAGGGACAGAACTAATAAGATAGATGCATATATGAAAGGGAGTTATTAAGGAGAGTTGACTCACACTATCACAGGGTGAAGTCCCACAATAGGCCATCTGCAAGTTGAGAAGCAAGAAAGCCAATCCAAGTCCCAAATCCAAAGTAGGGAAGCCAACATCTCCTAACATCTCCACCACTGTGTCGATGAAAAGAGTCAAATTCTGTAAAATATTTGAAGAGATTTATTCTGAGCCAAATATGAGTGACCACTGCCTACGACACAGCCCTCAGGAAGTCCTGAGACCCTGTGCCCAAGGTGGTAGGGACGCACCTTGGTATTATACATTTTGAGAGGCATTGAAACATCAATCAAATCCATTTAAGAAATACATTGGTTTGGTCCAGAAAGGACAGGACAACTCAAAGTCGGGGCTTCCAGGGTGCAGGTGAATTTAAACATTGGTTGATAATTGGTTGAGTTTGTCTAAAGACTTGGGATAGCTAGAAAGGGAATGTTCAGGTGAAGATAAGAATTGTAGAAACCAAAGTTCTTTTGAAGTCTTATAGTGGCTGCCCTTAGAGACAATAGGTGACAAATGTTTCCTATTTAGATCTTAGTTAAACTCTTTAGGATCGGGAGGATCTGCAAGAAAAAGATCTAGCTATGTTAATAGAGATTCTTTACAGATGCTAATTTCTCCCCCATGAAGAACAGCTTTGCAGGGCCATTTCAAAATATGGCAAAGAAACATGTTTTGGGGTAAAATATTTTGATTTTCTTCTGTTTCATAATGTTATGCCAGAGTCAGTTTGAAAAGTATTTTAGTGTGTAAATAGCTGTTCAAATGAATGTTTCTGCAAGAGGATGTGCACTGGAAGGTTCTATTTCATGATCTTGCCAGTATCACTGAAGCACCCTCTTGGATGCATTTCTATAGTCTTCAAAAGACCTTAGTAAGGAATGCCAGTTAAAATGTTAATGAAGTCTCTGGGCAAAGTTGCCTATAGTATAATCCCAGCTACTCGAGAGGCTGATGCTGGAGGATCCCTGGAGCCCGGGAGTTTGAGGTTTCAGTGAGCTATGATCATGCCACTGCCCTCCAACCTGGGTGACAAAGTGAGACTCCATCTCTAAAACATAAATATAAAATGTCAATGAAATAATGACTAAATAATCTCTCTAATGTGTGAGTTTGAATGATGAGAAGGAACCAAGATGATATCTACATGCCAAGGAGCTTTAGTTGCTGAATGTTTAACAAACCTGGGGTGCCTGGAAATTATTATTCTTGGTGATGTTAGAACCTTGGTTGATGTGCAGCAAGTCAATATGTCAAGATGCCAGGTTGCAGCAGAGAAAGGTTTAGTTGTGGGACTGCTGAACAAGGAGGCAGGAAGAAACCTCAAATTCATTTCTCAATGAAGTTTGGAACTAAGCCTTTTAAGAATTTCAGAGTGGATCTAAATGTATACGTCATTGATTTGCTGAAGAGCGCAGGGTGAAGTCATGGGACAGGGAGATGAAAAAAACTGTAGTCTCATGCTGACTCTGTTGTTTTGTGGGGGGTCTTTGAGCTGGTTGGTGTTACCTGTGCCATCGAAAGTTAGGATCTGTGTAAGCAATTCTTAAACAAAGGTGTTATGATTTTAATATGGAGATCCTATCTATCTTAAACAAAAGCCTTATCTTGAATGAAAAAAAAAAGGCTTATGACTTAAATGTCAGAAATACTTTCTTTTTTTTTTGTTTTGAAAGAAAGAAAAAAAGAGAGGAAAGAAAGTGAGAGTGAAAGAAAGAAAGAAAAAGAATGTATGAGAGAAAGAAAGAGGAAGAAAAAGAGGGAGAGAGAACAGGATTCTTGTTCTACTGCCCAGGCTAGAATGCAGTCTAAAAATGGGTATTGTTTTTAAATTATTTTGCTCATTGGTATTTTCTATTCTAAAATGAATGTGTATTGCTTTTATAATAAGGAAAAGATAATACAATGTTTAATAAAATCTGGATGGGCATCCCTAGATTTACTGGAACATTGTGCCCTCCCTCGTCAAACTGTGAAATGAGATTCTGTAGCATGAACCTGGTATTCCCTGGACTCCTTTCCTGGAGTGAGAGATGTGCACAGCACTTGCCAGGGGTGGCTGGCTCAGAGGGAGAAAAGGGAAAGACCGCATTAAGCAAGCCTCTGCTGAGTACTTACTGTGTGTGTGTTTGTTGGGGGCCAAGGTACTGGCCCTGGCTTCTGGGAATCCAGGTCTAGACAAGAAAATGGTCCTATTTTAGAAGGGGCCTGGGAGTGTGGAAGGCTGGTCTGTTTATGAAGCCTGGGGCTCTCTCAGAAAAGTGTTAAGAGCTCCTGGAAGCAGGCAGAGAGCTTGTACTCCCAACTCAGCCTTGAATTGGGATCCCAGCCCCACCTACCCAGTTGCCGTGTGACTTGGGTTAACCCATTAACTTCACTGAGTCAAAATCGGGATAATCATAGCACCAATTGGTGGTACGTAGAATTCTAAATGATCCCCCAGATTCCCAGCCTATGGTGTACATACCCTAAAAATCCCCTCCTCCTGAGTGTGAACAGGGCCTATGACTAGGATGGGATATCACCCTGAGGTCATGTGAGGTTATATAGCAAAGGTAAAGAGATTTCGCAGATGTAATTAAAGTTTCCAATCAGTTGACTTTAAGCCAAATGTAGATTGTCCTGGGTGGGCCTAACTTAATCAGATGATCCTTTAGTATGGGATCTGGAAGTCAGAGGCTTCTATCTTTCTCCTGCTGGCCTTAGAGAGAATCAGTCCACCATGAGGTCTACAGCCGCAAGGAAATGAATTCTGCAAACAACCACGTGAGCCTGGTTAAGGACTCTGAGCTGGTAGATGAGGCACCAGCCACAGCCTGGATTACAGCTTTGTGAGACCCCAAGCGGAGGATCCTTGCCTGTACTCTGGTGTGTGGAGACTGAGATAATGCATGTATGTTGTTTTAAGCCACTAAGTTTGTGGTAAGTTGTTATGCAGCAATAGACAACCAATACCTTACATCACAGGAGTGTTTACCAGACAATGCATGTGCTGTCTCACATATACACGCCCATCCTGTGCTCAACCATTTGATTCCTTTTCCCTTATAAATTGCAGGGACCCAGGGCATCTCTTGGGATGTCTGTTCAGCATGAATGTTCTGACATTCCTATGGCCTCCCATCACACCCACCATCCCAGCCTGGGATCCCTGAATAGGCCTGAAGGAGCTTCCAGATCTTGTCCAGTTTGGGGGATAGTCAGGAGGGGCCAACACTGAAGTTAAAACTGGAGCAGGAGAGGAACTCTTCCCCATTTGCCCAGGGCGATGTGCCCAGGAATGTTCACTGTGGCCTCATCTACCATTGGAAATACCTCCAGCAGGAGAGTGGGTGAACACATGGTTGTGTAGTCACACCAGGTAATTCTATACAGCAGCACAGGAGGAACCAGATTCATGTGAATATGCACTCAAACAATAATGAGTTGCAGAAAGATACGTGCAACCTGATGCCATTTATGGAAAGTTTAAAAACATGCATCTGGTGCCTGTGAATGGTAAACCCAATTCAGGATTGTGGTATCTCCAGGGTGAGAGAAGCGGGGATGAAATAAGAGAGCAGGAGGGTTCTGTGATATTCATAATGTTTTCTGTCTTAAGCTGGTGGTGAGTATATGGTTTGAGGATGTTAATAACCTGTCAGTTCCATGAGGGATCTTTGCCTGTTTTGGTCATTGCTGGAGCCCCAGCACTTAGAAAAGTATCTGGCACATAGTAGCTGCTCAGTTAACATTTGTTGAAGGAAGGAAGGAAGGAAGGAAGGAAGGAAGGAAGGAAGGAAGGAGGGAAGGAGGGAAGGAAGGAAGGAAGGAAGGGTGTTGGTTACATTTTTCTGTCAGATCCTGACATACATCTTAAAAAGAATATCTTGAAGATCTCTGGCCCCAGAGATGTCCTGTCTCCATGCACCAGTTTGCTCTGTGGCCCTGAGGGAGATCACTGGTCTCGGGGTCTCCACTTTGCCATTTGTAAAGTGGGAGGCTGCGTGGGCTGGTCTCTGTTTCCTCTGAAAGAGTCTGTGGTTTCTGAGGGTTCCAGAGGCTCAGGTGAGTAGCAGGTTGGGCTGTGGGGGTTGTCACAGACCAGCACAGTCGAGGTCTGTCTCTGTGGGAGCTACCTCTTTATCAAGCCCTTAAAATTACCTTCATTCCTTGCAGGGTTCGGGTCAGACTTTGCTGGGATGCATGGTGGTGCGTGTCAGCTCTGCTCCTCACCAGCGGAGTGAGCTTGGGCAGGCCACTGTGTCCCAAAGCCTTGGCATCTTCATCCAGAAGATGAACTGTGAATCAATGCTCAGCACACCAGTCAGAGGCTAGGACCTGGGGATCATTAGGTCTCCCTTGATGTCCCCCAAATGTAAAAGCCAGGGTGGGAGGCACTGATTCTCTCGTTGACTAATAGAAATGTTTCACACATTTGTCTTCCGCATAGCTCCCTGGGATGTATGGCATTCCTAGGAAAACAGAGGCGCCCTTAAGACGTGACTGAGGCTGGCCTGAGAGCTGGATGTCCTGGTCAGCAGATCCCCACACCCCTCCTGAGAGAGTCTGGATGTTGTCTGCACCTCATCTCATATTGAAATGGGATTCTCAATGTGGAGGTGGGGCCTGGTGGAAGGTGACAGAATGGTGGGGCAGATTTCTTATGAATGGTTTAGCACCATTCCCCTGGTGCTGTCCTTGCCGTGGTAAGTGTGCTCTCATGAGATCCAGTCGTTTACAAGCATGTGGCACCTCCTACCTCTCTCCCGCCTTCACCATGTGATATGCCTGCTCCCCCTTCACTTTCTGCCATAATAGTTAGCTTCTTGAAGCTGCCCCAGAAGCTGAGCAGACATTGGCATCATGCTTCCTGTACTCTCAGTCTGCAGAACTATGAGGGAATCAAACCTCTTTTCTTTATAAATTATCCCATCTCAGGTATTCCTTTATAACAAAGCTAGAATGGCCAAATGCACTCCCCAACCCTCCCTGTGTGGCCCCATCCCCAGGCAGCTCCACACTGGGGGGTGGTGGAGGCCTGGCCCCAGGCCCTTGTCACCAAAGGCAAAATGATTGCAATCTCTCTGCTATGTGCTGGGTACTTCCTCGTTTCCAAGGTGCTGTCATGCCCCATGCACCCCCATTAATTCTCACAACAGCTAGAAGGCAGAAAAACATCTCCCCATTTCAAACATGAGGGGCTTCACAGTCAAAGAGGTGAAGCGCCCAACCCACTCACTTGCTCACTCACCGGTTCATGCAAACATTCACCGAATGCCCACTGGATGCGGGCACTGTGGTTGGTCCTCAAGATACATGTATGAAAAACAAACTTCACAATAACAGGTAACATGGATTAAGCACTTATTACTTGGCAAAAATGATGGGGTATCTACTACATTCAGACTATAATCTTCACATCACACTATAAGATGTAGGTCCTATTATTATTAAGCCCATTTAACAGAGGGGGAAACTGACGCTTATCAATGTTAAGGAACTTGCCCAAAGTCATGCGCTACTAAATGGAGAAATCAGTATTCAAACCCATAGGCTCCAAAGCCTGCAAACTTAACTATTCCGCTAACCCAGTCCCTGCCTTTGAGAATTTGCAATTTGGTATAGATAATTTATGATGTTCAGATACACAGTAGTTGCTCAGAATATACTTAGTAGATGAATGGATGATTGGCAACGTAGGGTGATTAGAGACACCTGAGGCAGTAAGGGAAGTCTGCCCTGAGGAGGAGGCATTAGAGCTGGGTCATGAGGGATGTGTAGGAGTTCATCAGGCAAACCAGCAAGCATCTGAGCCAGGACTTTATATTCAGATCCCTTGTTCTTTCAATATTGATTCCGTAATGCCAGAGACTGACGGAAAAAAACCTCAAAGACATAGTGTTTCCATCCATGCCTCATAAATTTTGCCATGGACTTTTCATCTACCTCCACCACCAAGTCTGAAATCCTCTTTGTCTTGATAGCAAGTTTGGGTCACTGACTCCCATTTAAATGCATGTGTTACTGCCAGAGGTAAGGAGGACTCCCAGACTAAAACCTGAGAAAGGAAGCATGAATCACAGCACTGTGGTGTCAGATAATGGCTGAGACCACGGGCTCAGCTTGTGCCCCCAGCTCCCTTACGCACCTGGAGTCTGAGTGGCTTAACTTCTCTGTGCCTCAGTTTCTTTGCCTGTAAATGAAGACAGTGACAATGCTTCTGCTGTAGGGCCATTGTGATGGTTAAATAAGTAAGCAGATTCAAATCTTTACAAAGTGCATGGGAAATGCTTAGGGTGTGTAACCTATTAAGAGGACAGACCTGGGAGATGGATGGCATTAGGGGGTTCGTTTCCTGTGGATTCTGAGTGCAAGAACTCCCCATTAGGGCAGAAGCAGGGCCAGTAAGGGCCTAAGTGAATGAATCCAAGATAAGCACAAGAAACCTCCAAATCCTCCATATCTAGTCTGGCCCTACCCAGAGCAGATGCTTGGTGACCACTGGTTAAACAAAGAGCTGGAAGTGGAAGGCCTCATTGGGTCAGGTCGTGACCCCACCAGCTTCTGATGGGACAACCACAGGCACATGGCTGGGAGCCGCAGAAGCAGCTTTGCAACCAAAGAACAAAGGTCAGAAAGGGAGGCAAACCCATGCATCGTATGCACACACCCCTGAAAACTGTAATGTGCTGTGTCCGTGTTAGCCCTCTGTATGCAATTTGATAAAAGATAAGGATGCAAAATGAATGTCGTTACTAATAATTATCATGCAATTGATCATTGAGTCTTTGTATGTGTACTTCACCTCCATTACCTCCTCTGACCTTTACAACCCCTCTGCTGGGGTTGTTTTATTATTTTATTATTATTTTACCAATGAGGAAACTTGGGCTCATAGAAGTGAAATCACAAGGGACAGTGCTGAGATCAGAATCCAGGTTCATGTGGCCACAGGGCCTGTGCTTGTAATCACACTCTCTAATCCCTTGGATGAGTTAGAGAAAGAGGCACAGGGGGAAGAATGTGAGGGAAGATACCGCTACTTAATTGTGATATTGGAAAACTTCCTCACGGGCTGGGAAGGTGGGAATAGAGTAAGTGGTCCTTGGGTTTTGCTGAGTTCATGGTACTACTCATTCGTCACGTGGAACTGGGGAAAGGGGAATGTCGAAACTGAATAATATAAACTCCAACCTTAAGATCCTCTGCCAGAGAAAGCAGTCCCCAGAAGAGGCGTCAGATTAGCTCTTTCTTGGCTGCTAGCAATGAAACGATCACTGCCAGCACCACTTGTAAGGTAAGTGGTAAATCATTCAATAACTATGTTTTGTTATTTTGTTTATCTCATTTTTTTACCCAAAGCTTTATGGCTTGAAATATATATATATACACACACATATATATACATATATATATACACACATATATATACATATATATATATATACGTGTGTGTATATATATATATATGCACACACACACACACACACACACACAAGCACACAAAGACACAGGGTCTCGCTCTGTCACCTGTGCTGGAGTGCAGTGGCGTGATCATAGCTCACTGCAGCCTTGAACTCCTGGGCTCAAGCAACCCTCCCAAGTAAGCATCTGGGACTCAAATTATAATCTTTATTAGACTACCCTTCTGACACTGTGCCCTTTCCAGAAACCTCATCTACCTTGGTAGTGAGCATCTCCATTGGAGGATAGTCCCTTTCCCATCCAATGGGGCTTGAGTAAAGCTGTCAATCACCTGCTTCCCTGTCCTTAAGTCTCATGGGTGGGCAAGTGACCCACATCTGGCCAATCGTGGTAGCTCATCCTGTTGTCCTCAGTGATTGGTCTAAAGGGATGGCACATGACCTAAGCTGGGCCAATACCAGCCCCTTTATGAGATTTGCTTTATGGATAAAGGAAGGAGAAGACTGATCTTTGTTTAAGTTTGTGAACTGGCTATAAAAACCACATCAGCCCTAGAACAACTGGTGGCCATCTGGAATGCAGAGCTGAGAGAAGGAGAAGAAAATTGAGCCCTAGTAATATAATTTCAGCCTCTGGATTCAGCTGTGCCTGACACCCTCACCCTTGTACTTTGCAGTTATGTGAGCCAATTCCTTTCTCGCTTAAACTAGTTTGTGCTGTGTCTGGTCACCAGCAACTGAAAGAGTCTTACTAAACATCACTCTCAAAGGATTCACAAATTAATAGGTTCATTCAACAATTATCTATTTAGTACCCACTCCAGGCCTGCCACTGATATGCTATCTGTCTTGATGAAAATCAGGATGAAGATGTATCACCATTAGAGAATTTGGGGCAATGGGACCTGAGCTCTGCAAGCAATTTCTAAAAAGAAGCATCCAATATGTCTGGATCAAGGTCCAGCTCTTAGAAGCAGGTTTGTGGCTAATGATGACCACGGCAATGGCCACAAAGGGAGCACCCTAGCAACAAAGTCTAATTAAGTCTACAGCAACAAGCTCCAAGGGTGATCTTTGCCAACTGATGGCTGTTTTACGTGGGACAATGACAAAATCAAGACAGTGCTTAAGTCTCTGCTGTTGTTAAGTTCATTATGGAAGACAGTTGGTCAGGATGGAGGTTCAGGTCAGAGGGGACAGGGGACAAACTACACCTGGGAGAACATGAATGTTCAGCTTTGAGGGAATTATCAAAAGCCAAACTGAGATCACTCAAGACCAGGTGACGGTGGACAGACTCTACCTCCAGGCCACCCATGATGTTCTCCCTCACTGAGGTTCTTCTCAGAGGATGTTTCCTCATCTGTAAAATGGGTGTGCTAAGTCCCCACTGTTTAATCCCCAGGGTTGCTGTGAGGATCAGATGAGGCACTCTGTAAATGGCAAAGGCCCGAGTCTTGTTTTCCAGCAAAAGCAGGTATCCAATGGCAGGAATAAAATTGTATTCTGGAGTCAAGCCAGTAAGTGTGCTCGCTGGGACCAGACAGGTCCTGAAGAGGCACAGAACAAAACAGATTATCTTCAAGAAGGCAGCTGAGCAAGCAACGTGAAGCCGTGGGTTTTGTGGAAATGACCCTTGGAAGGCAAGTACTGCTGGGTGTCCTGTGGGGACTCTGCTGAGGTGTCTCCAATTCACTGTGAGATTACCAGATCTTAGCTAAAGGTCTCCTCACTTGCCTGACAGAGAAAGAGACAGTGTGTGTATGTGTGTGTGTTTATGTGTGAACCTGTGCAGGGCCACACACTCCTGGGCAGAAAAGGTGAGGGGGCTTCCATCCAGCCCACTTTCCACCAGCCAAGCAATGCACCACATGGCTGCTTCCACCCAGAGGAGGCTGCCTTTTCCTAATGTGCCCCAAAGCACCCTATGGTCTAGTGGTGGGCATGTGTGCACATGCAGGAACACACATGATCCCATACATGTGTGACAGCAGCAGGGCCTTATGCCTGAACTACTATGATGGACATGTCTTTGGCAACCAGAATTCTAGTTCCATTCCTCACTGATTTCTTCTTTAAGCTCCTATGAGAAGGCGTACCATTTCTAAAACTAAATTTCTTTCTATGTGATGTCTGTGGCCACCTTCAATCAAATGAATCCATTTGCAGCAGGGGTGAATGTTTTAATGCATCTCTCATTCTCCTCTTGTGGCTAAGCTGCAAAATGCTTATTCCATCTCGTCTTTCTTCCTGGTCCCCTGTCTTCCTGTCCTCTTTTCTTGATTCCCACTGGCCTAATGCCTTGTGGTTGCCCCCATGTGAAGCTTGTAGGATGTAAACTTTAATTTCTTTAAACAGGGACAAGTCAATGGCTCTCTGATAAAAGGCAGCCTGGGTCACACTGTTCCCCACAGAAAAGCACCAAGAGATCACTAACTCTGTAGACAGTTTCCTCAAACTGATGTTAGTCTTGTGGAGGACAGAGACTGTGTCTTGGGACACCCACGAGTATCTGCGACAAGTGTCTCAATAGAATAGTATCACTTCTGTTTTTAAAAGCAGGCAATTATTCAGCACTTTTTGTGTTCTGGGCACTGTGCTAGGTGCTTGTTGTATTCCCACTAAATCCTCAGAACCATCATATTTCACAGATGAGTAAATTGAAAACACTTTCTCACCAGTAAGCGCTATACCTTTTAACAAATAAAACCAAGAGCAAATGAAGTGAGCCTTGATTCCTGAAAGCTGCTAGTTCTGAATCATTGGGGTGGGGGTGGTGTGCAGTACAGATGCCACCTAATATGTCCATTTTACAAATGGAGAGACAGAGGCCCAAAGAGGGGTCTGGGATGTTAGAGAGGCAAAGTTGAGGGGCTGGAGCCCTGCCTTCTAGAAGCCCAGAGGGTACTGAGAATACACAGCTGTGGCTCATATGGGCCACGATATGGGTCATGCAAGGCCCAAAGAAGCAGTACAGAAAAGTTGCAACTACATGAAAGGCCTCATAATACCCATACACCTTACAGATTAAAGAACAGGAGTTGGTCAGGCACGGTGGCTCACACCTGTAATCCCAGCACTTTGAGAGGCTGAAGCGGGTGGATCATGAGGTCAGGAGATGGAGACCATCCTGGCCAATATGGTGAAACCGTCTCTACTAAAATTACAAAAATTAGCTGGGCATAGTGGCACATGCCTATAGTCCCAGCTACTTGGGAGGCTGAGGCAAGAGAATCGCTTGAACCCAGGAGGCGGAGGTTGCAGTGAGCTGAGATCATGCCACTGCACTCCAGCCTGGGCAACAGGGTGAGACTCTGTCTTAAAAAAAAAAAAAAAGGAAGTAGTTTGGGAATCAGTTCGGCCTTTTACTTGCTGCCTTGGGTAGCCACTTAACCCTTCTACACCCCAGTTTCCTCATACTTACAATGGGAACAACACAAGTACCTTTCCCCAAAGTGTTGCTGTGAGGATTAAGCAAGATAATCCTCATAAAATGCTCAGCACAGTGCCTGGTGCAGACTGAGTACCCAGGCATTGTAACTTATATTATCTTGGTAGGCTAAGGAATGTTTATGATGCTGGAGTTTCAAAATGAATCAAATGTAAGCTGCCTTTCCAATAGTATTTCAGATCAATACAGGTTTCTTCAGTCTAGAATCTTCTGGGAACAACTTTGGAGGAAACTTGCCCTAAGCAGACTTTTGAATTTTAGTGGAAAAACAAAGAATTAGGTGGTTAAAAGATGGGAATAAGAAAAGCCACTGGGGCTAGACGAGGTGGCTCACACCTGTAATCTCAGCACTTTGAGAGGCTGAGGAGGGCCAATCACTTGAGGTCAGGAGTTCAAGACCAGTATGGCCAACATGGTGAAACTCTGTCTCTACTAAAAATACAAAAATTAGCTAGGCATGGTGGTTCACACCTGTAATCCCAGCTACTTGGGAGGCTGAGACCTGAGAATTGCTTGAACTTGGGAGGTAGAGGCTGCAGTGAGCCAACATCACGCCACTGCATTCTGGCCTGGGCAAACATTGAGACTCTGACTCAAAAAAATAACAACAATAAAAAAGAACCATTGCGACACAAGACATCTGCCAGTTACTAGCTGGGTGACCTTAGAAATAATAATAACAGCTAAAGCCAATATTTATTGAATATTCCTATGTGACAAGCACTGGTTTTAATATTTTATATATATATAAAATACATACATTATCATTATTCATATTATATATTTGTTAAATTCTCACCATGACCCCTATGAGGAAGTTATTAGATGTTGTTTCCATTTTCTAAGTGAGGAAACCGAGGTTTATCACTTTCCTGCCTCTAGCCTCAGTTTCCCCAATTGTGAGAGAGGCCAGTTCACACCTGCCTGCCTCATGGGGTTCCTAAGAATACCCAGAAGACAAAACGCACAAGGTTTGTGTTTGCTCCTCAAACACAAAGACCCAAATAACAACCAAGGTTGGCTACTGTTCTGTATTGAGCTCCAGCCCGGCAGAGGGCCCCAGTGGTGGGTGGGAAGGGCACATCGATTCCAAGGGGAGACACCGGCTCCTAAGGAGCTTGTCATTAACGCACATCCACTCTCCAGAGTGGAGACCTGGAATGGGGGCATGTCTTACTTCATTCAACACGTTTCTTCGGGTCTTTTTCCTCTAATTCCTGCTGTTCAAGATCAGCAGGGAAAACAGGTACTCAAAAATTAGTCCAACAGCATTTTAGTTATAGATTTGTCCCTGTTGGCTTGTGCCAAATGATCCAGGTCCCCCAAGAAAGCCACTGGAGAAAGAAAATTTGCTCTCAGACGGGGACAATGTTAAGGTGAGCAGCCCCCTACAGTGGTATGATATCTCTCACACCAGGCGTCCTATGGCCAGCGATGCAGCCAAACCAGCAAAGTCATTTACAAAACCCTCAGAGTGCTGACTCACCAACAGGCAAGCCGTTAACTGCCCCCGAACACTGGACCCGCGAGATGGAATTCCTCACTTGGCTGGGGATGGAAACGCAGTGGCATCACAGGATGCAACCCACAAAAATATTAGGGTGGCCTTCGGTTGAAAAAGGCAAAGCAAAGCAATCACCAGACTCTTCCCTCCATGGTAAGATGTGGAAACCACCTAGCCGACGTCCACCCTGTCATTACCTGGTGTGGGTGTGGGGAGGGGCAGGTCCATGATTAATGGAGAGATCCTCTTTGGATTGCATGTGAGGGTTTGACCAATGCAAAGGACATCATATTTGAAAATCCAAAGCTATTAGCCCATGTGTTAGCACTATTCAGCTAGTGGGGACACCTGAGCCTTCCTGTGATCTAGATAAGGAGCAAACCCTTGTGTTACCAGACCTTCATATATTCTAGAAGCTCTACCACCCTTGGCCACTCTGAGCCTCTTTTAGAGTGGCCTGGAGCTTGTGGGCCAGGGGGCATGTGAGGGTTTTGGTGGGAGTCAGAACCAAGTTTGAAGCTTGCCTTTGCCACTCTGGGGAAGCTGCCTCTTTACACCATAGTTTTCTCAACTGTGTGATGGGGACGGTATCTGTTTCACAGAATTGGCAGTAATATCAAATAAGATAACACCTCCCATCCAAATAGAATAACTCAGTGTTTCCCAGACTGAAGGATGTCTCAGGCCAGTAAAGTTAACACAAAACAAAGAAAACATGAGGTGAGTCAATCTAGCATGCCAGATACCAACATTAAAAAATAAGACCTCCTCGGTCATCAACATCATAGAAGAAAGGCAATCTTAACACTGAAAGAGCAGGAAGGCCACAATCTCATGACAAAAGGGCTTCCTTTCTCTTCTAGAAAACTTCCACCGTCCTCCTCACCCTGCTGTGGACGGGGAACCCTGCCACAGACCAGCATTGCCCTGGCCTCGCTTGGTTGCTGGGAAACCACTCAGATGCTGTACTCCGGCACGTGGAGGGAGCCTGGTGGATGTGAGTTTCCTGCCTGGTTTCTCACACTCTGACATGCTGTCCAGGCATTGCTGCACACCCTCCACTTCGAGGTGGGCTTTGGAGGGCAGGACATGGGCAGTCCACAAAGTAGGTCCTCAGTGAGGGTGGGGTGAACAGAGGAAGGGGGAACACTCAAGAGGGAGCAGTGGGTAGCCACGGAGGCCCTGCAGAGAGACCAGAAACAAAGGGAGGGTGCCAGCGCCTGCCCATACACCGCCAATCCACCACCCATCTCTGTCCCCCACATACAGAGGATTCTGTCCTCCAACTGCAGAGCAGACACAAAGGCTCTGGGGGCAGTCAAACAGCAAAAATAATGTTCATGTCAAAAGCATGCAATTGTTCATTTTGAAAGGACAAAGCAGAAAGGCACAGCTACAACTTTGTTCTCCATCCAGGCTTGACATAGGTGGGGACAAACTACTGATTCTCAAAGAAGGTGCCTTTAAGATCAGTAAGAGACACAATATCCAATCCACTGGGCAGGAAGCCACTGCTGCAGAATGGGACCCTGTCCTCCTCCTAACAGCTGACACCTCCTGAGCATTTGCACATGCCGGCATAGACAGAGCGATCAGATAGATATAGAGAGATAGATAGAGAGATAACATATAGAGAAAAACAGAATATATATCCGTCAACCCTTTAACAAAAGGTACTATTCTCTCCATTTTACAGATGAGGAAACTGAGGCTTCTAAAGGTTGCCACCTTACTCAAGCTCTTAAGTGACTTCAAACTTTCCTTTTGATGATTAAACGGCATGAGGCAGATGCATAACACTTTTCTCAGAACCACCCTCCAGAGACAGGAGAGTGGCTGAGGGGTGCAGGGCTTGCCTGAGTGCACCAGGGCTGCGTGGAGAAGAAAATAAAGGCAGCAAAATCAGATCCTAGAGGAAAATTCACTCACTTATTGTTGGACAGTGTCAAGGTCTGATGTTTCTCACCTGGTTATGAATTATAAGAGGCCCAGACCCATTTTAGAAAAACCTTAGAAACAAATTCTTCCAACTCAAATCCATAACTACCTATTAGGTAACTGCTTTATTCATTGATAAATCTCAAATGCCTAAGACAGTGCCTGACACATAGTAGGTCCTCAACAAGTATTTGCTGTACCTTTACTGAATTGCTTATCCATGTGGAAGGCACTTTCTGAAAGCCTACTCAGGGTGTCCAGTTCTTCCTAACCAATGCTTTCAAATCAAATATGAATGTTTCTTTTGAAACAGAAATGGAAACAGTACAAGCCTTGCAGGAAAGTCTGGCCTGGCTACTTGCAGGCTGTGTGACTTCTAGAAGGTTCCTTAGTTTCTTGGAGCCTCAGGGGTCTTGTCTGCAATATGGGGATAGGGATAACTCTACATCTCTTGTTCGTACAGTGGCGATCATAAAATAACGATACAATGGATCATAACACGAAGAAAGGTATTCTGTGCCATGAGTACCATGAGGTGGGTCCCCAGGGCCACCACTTTAAGCCTCTTCCCTCTGTGGTTTCCAGGCCCCACATACCCCAGGAGCTATAGGAGGAACAAGACTAGTTGTCCCTTCTGTTCCAGAGGGGCCTGAGGTCCTGGGCTGTTCCAGCTCTATTTCCCTGGACCCAGCATCTAGACAGCTCCTCTGTGGGGCCCTAGAGCTTCACTCAGCAGCCTGCTCCATCACCACCCAGCTCATGTTCACCTCTTCTGTTTTTCCACATCAGCTTCCCAACTCTGGGCCTGACAAAGCCAGACGTCAGGAGGAGAAATGCTCTGGCTCATCCGTGGAAACAAACTGCTGCTTTTCAGAGACAAGACATCACCTAAACACAGGCCTATTTCCACAACACTTGAGCCCCACGCCGAATGCCAACTACAGAGGTCACCATAAGGTCCCCAGGGTTTCTACATGCCTGCACTTAGGAGGTGCTCCGGGACAAGCAGATGATCCATAAACACCATATTTCCATAGCTGCAGAAAGGGGTGATGGTTTCCTTATGTCTAAGGAGTCTCACATCCAAGAAATTACAGGTGCTAGGAGCTTTCCCATGTATCTTCCAACACTGCTATCGTCTGATCCCCACTTTACAATGGAGAAAACTAAAGCCCAGAGAGACCTAGTTACCGTTACAAAGTAGAAAAGTCAGAATTTGAACTCATGTCATTCCAACTTTATTTTACTGGGTTTGGGAAATTTTTGATGTATTATATTAAATCAGAGAAAGACAGAATTTATTTTCACAGTAGCTCTAATTTTTATTAGTTCAAAATCTGGATATTTTTATAAGACATACAAGCTTGGAGTTGGCAAGCAAACAAAATCCAAGCCAATGTGATTTCGATTTCTGTTCAAAGGGCGGACAGAGTTAACACACAGATGCAGGCATTAGGCTCTGCTTTGGCAGAGTGAGCCTAAAATAGCTACTGTCCTATTCCCTGCCTCTCTCCCCAACCGTCATTCATTAATTTCTGCTTTGTGGGCGCCGAGGCTTGCCGGCTGCAGACAAGTCATCTGGCCTCGCAGACTTTTTCTGCAGCAGGGTAATAAATGTTCACAGGGACCCGACAGGAGATGGATGAGGGGACACATCGGGGTCACGATCACAGCTACTGGAGGCACTCATTCAGGGGGTATCCCTGGGTCTGAAATGATTCTCTCAGTGACCCCAAGAGCATCTTCATGTTTCATCTTGACTGGCACTTGAAAGAATGGTTTGTGATCTTCTGATGGGGACAGCAGCACCTTGTGGGTTATGAACCTCCAGGATGCAGGTTCCCGGGCTCCCTGGGGCAACACTGGGTAGACCTTGTCCTGGCTTCCCCATCGTTCCGGCTAGCCCGCATGTTTAAGAGGACAGCACTGGGCCTGGTCCACAGCGATGCACCCAGGAGCAGTCACTAAGCCCAGGACATGTGGTGGGGAAGATGAGCCAGGAGCAGAGGGAAATGGAAGCCCACACCCACCAGACACTAGGCACTCACCAGGGGATTCCTGTGTGGGTGGGTGGGTGGGTGACTGGGCCTTACTCACTGGCAGCCCTGGATCCTGCAACAGGCTCTTCTGCTTCCAGCCACCTATCATTGTGTGCCTACAAACTTACATCAGGGGCTAGGGGCAGATAGAAGATGTATGAATGTCCATTTTCTTCCGGACAGGATTGATAGGAGCATTAAGTGAGATAATGCAGGAAGGCCTGCCTGACACACTGTATCGCAAAACACAAAAGTGTAAAGTCATTCCACAACCAACAACCTGTAGACCTAAGGCTTGACAATCACACTTTTTGCAGGCTGAGGAAATATGGTTCTGATATCAAAGTTGAAAGAAATGGTATCTGATTTTTTTAAAATCATGGATATTCAATCCATATTTCATAACTCTGATAGTGAAGAATCCAATATGCCATGGCTAAAGACCTCATGCTTCCATTGACCTACCTGTGAAATGGGTACAATCTACTCTTTTCCCTAGCAGACATGTGAGTGCCTCCTACGTGACAGGTCTGCTCTGGTGTGGGAGCACTGAACAAAAAAGACAAAACCCCCTGCCCTCACGGGCTTCCATTCCAGTTAGGTGGACAGGATTCACTCTCAGCAAAGTGCACACCAAAGCTTGGCCCTTCCTTTGGCTGTGGTTACTTTGTTATTTTTTAAATGAATGGTGTAACAAATACATGATTCTGCTTCTTGCTCTTTCTTTGCAGTGATCTGATCCAGAGAGAATCATTCTAGCAATAGAGACATGAGCCTACCTCATTTCTTTGTTTCTGTTATGTGGAATCAGCTCCCTCTTGTGGGGCAATCACAAACTAGAATGCAAACTCCACGAGGGCAGGGACTTGGTCTATTTGGGTCAAGGTTATAACCCCAGAGACTGACACAGTGCCTGGCACACAGTAGGCAGCCAATAGATGATTATTAGGTGAATGAATATATCTAGGTTGTTCCAATGATTTGATTGCAAATGATGTTTAGTGATCATCTCTGCATAAGCCTCCCTGCGCATGGGACCATGTCTCTGTTGCAGGCACTATGCAGTGGACTTACCAGGCCAGAGCGCCTGTGTCTTTATTTTTAACCTTTACTTTGGAAGTAAAGGTTCACAGGAAGTTGCAAGGAAATATACAGGGAAGACACATGCATTCCTCCCCACAGCCTTCCCCAAAGTTAGCATCTGCATAAATAGAGTCTAATGCCAAAACCAAGAAATGGGCGTTGGTACAATCCACAGAGCTTCCTCAGATTTCACCAGTTATGCAGGTACCCATCTTTGTATGTGTCTGTGTGTGTGCACACACGTGCATATGTAGCTCTATGCAATTTTATCAGATTACCTTTGCATAACCACCACCACTATCAAGGTACTCAACCGGACTGTCACCACAAGACCCCCTTGTACTATCCCTTTACAGCTGAATGGCCTTCTCCTCTATCCCTAACCTTTGACAACCAGCAGTCTGTTCTCATCTCAGTAATTAGGTCATTTCACTAATGTTACATAAATGACATCATGTAGTATGTAACCCTTTAGGACTGGCATTTTGCACTCCTCAAGGTTCATTCAGGTTGTTGTGTGTATCAATAGTTTGTTCCTTCTTACTGACAAGTGCTGTTTTGTAGGATGGATGTACCACAGCT
Organism: Cacajao melanocephalus; assembly: GCA_963573385.1. NCBI lineage: Eukaryota > Metazoa > Chordata > Mammalia > Primates > Pitheciidae > Cacajao > Cacajao melanocephalus. The sequence goes on from CAUYLG010003994.1 coordinate 27,754, forward strand.
ATTTAACACATGAATGTATTCTTAATTCAAGTAGATGCTACTAATTGCCCTCAATGGGCTGCAGAATAGAAATTCAGGCCAGCAGAGTATACAGCACCTATTTCCTCTCCATTCTCACCAATACTTGAGAGCATCACATTTTTCAATTTCTGTCAGTCTGATGAGTGAAAATTGATCATTCATTGTTTGGGGACATACATTTTCCGGATTCTACCAATAAAACACTTCTGGAAAACTCTTTGCACATTAAGGAGATCTTAGGCATTACAAAGACTTTAAGTAGGGATGTCTGCCTGCCCTCTCCCCACCTTCCCCACTGCTGACAGCCCTAGAGGTCAATGCTGATGTTGGCAGCTATGCAAACTGAAGGCATCTATAGCCCTAATTAATAGCTGGCCTGTATCCAAGCCATTTCCAGTGTGATGTTGTGGCTCCTTGTGATTAAAAGGGGAGGTCTAGCTCCCTACTCTGAATTTTGGGTGACCCCATGACTTGCTTTGGCCAACAATGTCACTAGAAGTGACACTGATGTATTACTTCATTTTCATGCTGCTGATAAAGACATACCCAAGACTGGTCAATTTACTAAAGAAAGTGGTTCAGTGGACCTACAGTTCCACGTGGCTGGGGAAGCCTCACAATCATGGTGGAAGGCAAGGAGAAGCAAGTCACATCTTACATGGATGGCAGCAGGCAAAGAGAGAGTGCTTGTGCAGGGGAATTCCTTTTAAAATCATCAGAGCTTGAGAGACTTATTCATTATCATGAGAACAGCACTTGAAAGACCTGCCCCCATGTTCAATTACCTCCCACTGGGTCCTTCCCACAACACATGGGAATTCAAAATGAGATTTGGATGGGGACACAGCCAAACCATATCAACTGCCAATTCTGAGCCTAGGTCTCAAGAGTCCTTGCATGCTGCTTGTGCTCTCTCTCTCTCTCATAACTCTACCACTGGCATGTGAACAAACACAGGCTAGTGCTGGAGGATGAGACACTACATGGAGCAAAGGAGAGTTGTCATAATTGAGGTCATCCTACACCATCCTAGAGCCAGCCAACCCCTAAGCAAGTGAGAGAGCCCACCAGGATCCGCAGAGCTACCTACCTGACCTAGAGTAGACCACAGACAAGTGAGAGAACCCAGCCAGGACCACAAGCACCATTTAGCTGACATGGAGATTTTTTCGGCAACAAGACATGCTTATTACTTTAACATGCTGACTCTGGAGCAGTTTGTCACGTGGCAGTTGCTAAGAGGGATACAGCAGTGCAGGAGGAAATCTTCAGCTAGACAAAGCTCCCTGAGCATGGTGACATCCCCACAAGACAGATCTGAAAGAGTCTCTGGTAAAGTCAGTCTCAGATGTCTTGGCTGCAACATACAGAAGTCCCACATAAGTTCTCTGCCTCAATCCCCAGCCTCCAGCCACCCACTCTGGGTAAGGAACTTGAACAACTTCTGTCAAAGACAGTTCTCATCTTAACATGACAGTGGGTGAGAAATCCAAAGTGGTGAAACTGCCTCCTCTCTAGCCTCACCCTATGAAACACGGTGTTTGCAGATAAAAATACTCTTTCCCCTCCTCTCCAACATGGAAACTGTCCAGGGTCAGCCTCCCACACACTTCCACTCAATTTCTGACTGGTTATAAAACCTTGTGCCCAAAAATAGATTCCAAGGGGATTTCATAGACATGTTCTCCGGCATAATTGCAGTGTTCCTGTAAACTTTGGGGAAATTCAATTTCAGTCTTTGAACTCACCGTCTTCAAAGCCCTGCCTCCCAGGTATTAAGCATCAGGATGAGCTGCGACTGATTTCTCTCTCTCTCTCTGGTTCTCCCACAGTGAGGGCAGGTGTCAGAGACAGATGTTCTCCACATGCTTCTGCCTCCTTTGGTTTCAGCCATTCCTCTCTGTGCCCACCTCCGAATTGCCTGGCAGGGGGTTTCCGCAGCTGCCTGGCCTTGCTGACTCCGCAGCCTCATCTGGCTCCTGGTTGCTCTTCCTTCCATCCCCTGCCCTGCCCTCCCTCTGCTTCCCAAAAACAAAGGCAGCCCCAACACCCCCTCACTCAGTTATGATCCCTTTAGTCATTGCAGCTTCCCCTTTCCACCTCATACAAGCGCAGAGTTTGGGCAGGAGGGAATGCTAGAAACCAACCATCCCAATCCCCTTATTTTTCAGATGAAGAATAGAAAGCCAGACTGGCAGGAAAGCTAATGGAGTCAAATTCAAACATGGAAGTGGTAACCAAGGTAGAATGGGAGCCCAGGGCCCCCACACCAAGGAGTCGCCATTAGGTCTGGTTACCTACCAAGTTCCAAACCAATAAAAAAGCACTGTTGATGGTAAGAATAGCTCCTTTATTAACTTATGATATGCTTGGCACTGGAAGCATTTCACCATTAACATCATTTTACAGATGGAAAAATTGAGGTACAGGGGAGGGAAGTGTTTTCCATAAGGTCACATAGCTATTCACTGGCAGGGCAGGGATTTGAAGTCAGATTGGTTGCCAAAGACCATGGTTCCTCAAGCCCACCCTGAATCCTGTTACAAACACCTTTCCCATCGTGCTTTTTTCCTCTGCATTTTCACTGCACCAAGCCTTTCCTAGGCCTTCTTGTCAGTTTCCAGGCTTCCCTTGCAGTCACTCCACCACCTGCTGGTCTCAAGTGGGCCCTCAATGGTCATCACAGCCCCTCTACAGAAGGGAGCCAGCTTTTCAGAACAGATCTGTGCTCTAAGCCAGATCCTACGACCCCTTGGCTGTGTGACTTTGGGCAAGCAACCTCGCCCTCTAAGCCTCAGCATCTATAAAATTGGGATAGAAGGATCTACTCCATAGAGACACAGGACAGATGAGATAAAATAACCATAAGGACAATACTTAACACATAGTAGGCCCTCCAGAAAGAGTTCCCTTTAGACTCTATTGCACTCACTTCCACTGTCTGAGGACATAGATGTTTTTCTCCACCACATACCTCTACCCATCATGGTACCTATCTTTGCGGGGCCTCTTCCTATGGATGCATTCCCTGCCCCCGCCCTATGGCACATACAGTCTGCCTTAGAGGCCAGGCCTCAAGTCCACATCTTTCCTAGGTTCTAGCATTTTCTCCATGACTAAATTGCAACATCTTTGAGGACAAAGCCATTCCTATACTCTCTGAAGTACTTAGACCATCCCCTCAAATTGACAGGTGTACAGCAAATCCTAAATTTCAGGGTTTGATGGAGAAACACCTACTGATTTCACTCATTCATTCATTCAGCCAATACTTTTCTCAAAACCTACCACGTGCCTTGCTCTGTGCTAGCCTTCAAGGGACTTGGGAAGGAATAAGTCTCAATCGTTGTTCTCACATAGCTCCTTGCCTAGCACTACTCTCCTGGAGAGTCAGTGCACTGTTGGGGCAGATGCTAGGGGCTGCTCCCCAGTGGACACTCCCTCCTACTTCCTGGCTGGCAGAGCCCTGACTGTGTCAGTTTCTACCCGTGCTCTCAACTGACTCAGAGATAAGTCCTGGTCCATTTAATCCCTGCAGGGCCCATTCCTCAGCCATGATTGGTTTAGGCATGACCACGTGACCCAATTCCAGCCAATGAGACACAAGAGGAAGTTGGCAGGGATGTCTGGGAACGAATTCTTCCCTGATAAAAAGAAACACAGAGATACCTCCTGCTTTTTGTCCCTGGGGTGTTGTGAGACCTTCAGGGGATGCTCTGGACAGCGGTAATGCCTTCTGGTTGATGATGGCAGAGAGAAAGACATAAGAACATGGGTTTTGATGGCATGGATGAACCACTGGGCTAACCAATTCCAGAGCGAACCCACCTTTGATCATGTCAGATAGGAAAAGGCCATATGTTTAAGTCAGCTGAGTCAGGAAATCCAATTTACTGAAGACAAAAGCAGGCTCCCTGGCTCAAGAGTTAGTACACAATGGTTAACACTCTGACAACGGCCTGCAGAACATCCCTCCTGGGCCCTGACAGCTCTGCCTTGCTTTGGGTGGTGGGGATAGGGAGTCTGAGAAAACGTTTCACAAAGAAGTCTCATATGACCAGTCTTCCTTTGCAAGGGTGAGCAGGAGCTGGCCTCTCAAGAGATGGCATCTGCAAAGACTGGAGGCATGAGCCATCCTGGGATATGTGCAAAGGATAGGTTTGGAGTTGTGAAGGAGCCCACATACTATAATTGAAGACAACAGCTCCCTTTGCCATATCCTCTCCAGGCCTTGCTTTGCTCCTCTGTAAAATGGGGAAGGAGACATTCCTTGCAAGGTGGTGGTGAGGCTCCAAAAGGACTGTGCCCATGAAGGCACTTGTAATTGCCTGGCTCTACATAAATCATAACTGTCATCCACTCTTACCCTTTGCTGGTGGGATGGTCATCTAAAGCCCTATAGGCCTTGAAAACCAGCTCCTTCTACTTCCTCTTCCCTGTCTTCCACTTCCTATATCCTGGTTCCCTCCAGTCTTCCAGCCCAGCCCCAAGCACCTATTAATCTCTCTTCCATCAGACCCTTTGCAAGCTGCCCCTAAGGCAGGAAGGATTTCTTCACCTGATCATATCATAGCTCTCTTCTCTTCTTTCACCCTAAACAGTTCTCTCTGATTCAGTGACTCCACTTCTAGGAATTCATCCTCAGATGATGCCTGGACATGTGCCCAGGGGTCCACACACAAGAATATTCATCACAGTATTGTCTATAATAGCAAAATTCTGGACACAGCCTATGTGCCCAGGAGAAAGGAATCTGTTAAATAAATCATGGCAAAGCCACTTATAAAAGATAAGGTAGAGGTATATTTATTGGTATGTAAGATGTCCATACTTTATTACTGAGTAAAAGAGATAGAAAAACAGAATATCTGTTTATTTATCTATCAATCATAAAGAACTGTCTGGAAGGACATTTGACAAAATATTAACGGAGATTAGCTTTGTTTTGTGGTGTTTAGAGTTTTACTTTGTTCTCTATATTTTTCAGTACTCCTTGAATTTTCTATAATCATCATGTAACATCTCTATAATCAGGGGATGCGATAGTTTGAGTGAGTTCCCCAAAGTTCACACACTGGAAACTTAATCCCCAATGAAACACTGTTGAAAGTGGGGCCTTTAAGAGGTGATTAGATCACGGGGACTCTGACCTCATGAATGAATTAATGTTTTTATCTCCAGAGTGTTTCGTTATGGTGAGACTGGGTTTGTTATAAAAGTGAGTTCAGCCCCCCTTGCTGTTCCTCATTGCCCTTCCACCATGAGAAGATAACAGTAAATAGATCTTAGAAAGATGCCAGTGCCATGCCCTTGGACTTCCCAATCCCTAGAACTGTGAATCCATAAATTTCTCTGCTTTATAAATTACCGTTTCAGGTGGCCTCTTAAAATAGCACAGACAGACTAAGACAGTGTGAAAAAAAGCTACTTTTATTTTGAAAAGAGAAAAAATACATAGAGAGTCACAGCTAAAATCAACCTACATTGGGCAATCTTCCTGAAAGTCATGTGAGACAGGATTGGAGAGTGTGCTATACTTCTACTGATCTGGAGCCCCCTCCATGACACCCACCTCTGCTTGGAAAACTTTCTAGTGTGGTGAGCTCAGTTCTGTGCCAGACCAAGCTCTATTGGTAGCAAACATTTTCACACTGCACAGGAATCTCACTCTCTGTTCTAATTCTGCCTTCTGTGCCTCACAGAAAGAGCCCAATGCTCCCTTCTCCCCCATGTGCTTGTCCCCCTCCACCCCAGCCACTGGTCAAATAGTATGATTTCCTGGGAGATGTCCTATTCTAGGCAGAGCATGAGTAAAGGCCTGGAGATGTGTAAGCAAGTGGCCCATTTCAAAGATGTTGTGGACTTGTCAGGAACAGCATGGAGAGATGAGGACAGGGTGAAATTGGAGAAGTCAACATATGCCATGCATGCTAGGGAGACTAGCCATTACCTCACAGGGCTATGGGTCTCCCCCATTTTGTGTTCATAACTCCTTCAAACACTAATATTTTTGGCATCATTCTCGAAGGAATGAAAAGATTCAAAAACATCTCCAAACAAGTTGTGATTATTTCAGTCTATGCCCTACCTGCATCTGTTAGAATGCTCAGTAACAAGCATGCCCAGTGTGCTATAGCTTAAAACAAAGGCTTACTTCTCACTGATGCTACATGTCCATCATGGGTTGGCTGTGGGCTCTGCCCTGTGTCATTCTCACTCAGGCAACATGACTGAGGGAGGTTCCATCTCCATGCTGCCTTGATTGCCAAGAGAAGAAATGGGGAAAAGTAGCAAACAGCATGCTTTTTATTAAAGCTTCCATCCAGAAATGACACATGTCACTTTTCAAAGCTCATTGGCTAAAGTAAGGCATGTGGCTATGCCTGATGTCAAAAGAGGTAAATAAATTCAATTTATCATGTGGTTAGAGAGTAAGGAGCTGGTGATATTCCTATAGCACGAATGACTAACCAAATTACTACATTAAAAAGGAGAGAGAGAAGAGGAAGAACAAGAGGAGGAAGAGGACAAGAAAGGCACTGATTTGCTGAGAGAGTAGAACTTTCCTGGCCTCATGCTCTTATCTACTCCTGATGACAATGTTGGAGAGATTCCACTCAACGTGGTATCTGCCTCTATGCCAGTCTCATATACGAAGCCCCTTATATCCAACTCGTCTACTGCAATCTCCTTATACCGTCACCCTTCATGGCTCACCCGGTTCTATGTTATGACTGCTAGATGTTCACTTCAACAGTTCATTTCTCCAAATGGCACCAAAAGCAGATTTTTCAAGTTAATGAGCTGACGGTCTACCATGAGTTTCTAAGAAACACTGAACAGCAATCACTCAGGCAAGGTGACCTCATCCTAGTGAGTCACTGTCATTGGTGTTGTACCCATTGTTGAGAAGTAACCATTTGTGTTTTATAAGAAATGCATTCATCCAACGTACATTTATTAACCACCTACTATGTGCCCAGGTCTGAGGATGCAAATTTTATTTTAAAAAAGAAAAGACCCATCATTTCTTTTCTCTATAACTTAGGTCTGCCTCCTGTTTCTCGGGTTGCAGAGCCCTCTGGAAGCCTGAGGGAAGCTATGCAGACCCTCTCCTTATGCCCCTGTGAAACGCCCAGGCTTACAGACAGTTATGTATGATGGAAGAAAGGTGGTCACAGGCTTTAGCATGAACATCTCCAGTCCTCCATCACTCTTCACACACATCTACTATGTGCCTAGGTCTGAGGATGCAAAACTTTTTTTTTAAAGAAAGAAAAGACCCAGTCAGTTCCACCTTCTGAGAAACATAGTGACAACTGGGCAACAGATGTTGAGGCCCCGTTTTCCTTTTGTTGGGTACTCCTCGTTCTTCTCACAACCTCCCCCTGTCAGGGCCTAACATGTCACTGTTTTCCAGTCACCCAACCTCATGAAACCAGGAAGTAGCTGATAGCAACATCTTCATACCAGTGGGCTCCCAGCTACCCAGAGCAGCCACCACAGCAGTGAGACCAGCTTGGAACGGAAAACCCACAGACTGGGTTTGAGATCTGGCTTCATCAATGAGTAGCCGCCTTATCAGGGAAAGGAAGTGGTAGTAATCTAGCCACATCACAGGCTTGCTGTGAGGATTAGAAGGTCAAAATTATATGTGAAAAGTGCTCTGTAAGTTACAAGGTGATGACGATAGTAACACTAATAGCCGACATCCAGAAAGTGCTTACCACGTGTTCCAGGTACTATTCTGAGACTTTGACTTGTTTTAGTCCTTGCCGTCCTTACAAAAGTATTCATGAGGCAGGCACTCTTAGGATAACTCTTAGAGATGAGGAAACTGAGACAGAGCCGAAGCCACTTACCCAGGATCACAGCGACGCAACTAGAAAGCACTGATTCATTCCCAGGCAGAATGGTACAGAAAGGGTGGAGCATCGCACAGGTGCAGCTCAGTGCTGCTGTTTGTCATTGCACACAGACACATCAAACGGACCTGCTCGGCCTTTCCAGGTTCATCTGCCTGCACGGCCATTCACTTGGGCTCAGCCCAACATAAACTGTGGTCATTTTCCTAAGTCCAACTTTTTTATTTTTAAATAAGGAACTGGGTCATAACATCTCCCCAGAATCCTGCCTAGATGTTATGTTACAATGCCGCAATATTTATAGCACCTGAGCTGCTGTGGGAAAAAAACGGGGAAGCGTTTTCTGTCCCTGTCATGTTCATTCTCCTAAGACCAATGGATATTCCCTTCACTCTGTAATGAGAGTAGCTGAGGCTTGTTCATTCCCCTACTCCCATCATTCCTCTTCTCTGTAACTTAGGTCTGCTTCCTATTTCTTGGGTCACAGAGCCCTCTGGAAGCTATGCAGCCCCTCTCCTTATGCCCCCGTGAAATGCCCAGGCTTACAGACAGTTATGTATGATGGAAGAAAGGCCGTCACAGGCTTTAGCATGAACAACCCCAGTCCTCCATCACTCTTCAAAGGTCTCTCCCCTGGAGAGAATTCTCAGTGGCTCACCCCATCCTTTCCCAGCCCCTTTCCTGGCTCCGCCCTCAGGAGACTGGGTGTCTTCTCTCATTGGTCAAGTTGAGAAGAAGGATGGGCCACGATCAGCGTCTCTGCCCTTTCTCCTCTAGAAAGAGAGTCCTGCCTGCAGAAAGCTTGTCCTGGCTGTGCCTTCTGTACCTGAGTGAAGCCCACCTGGGCAGGACCTCCACATGGTCTTCCTTCTAGGGGATCAGTTAGCAGGCACCCATTTGACCCTCACCCTCACACGAAGCCAGGACTTCCAACTTTGCCTTTATTCTATTAGGGAGAAAATTTACATTTGGCTTCTCTATCTGCCACTCATTTGTTCCTCAAATTGTTGGAGTAGTGTGGAGGAGAGATGCTATTTATGGGGCCCACTCCCACACCATCCCGACATCTGCCATTTCCTCGAACTCCAGATCAGCACACACCTTTCAGCTCGCACAGCCATTCTAGTTGAGTGATTCTGGCTGAGCAGTTTATGAAAATCTCTTCAAGTCTTGGCTTCCTCATCTGTCGAATGTGGATTGTAATAGCCATCTTTTCTAGCTTCTGCATTTGATGCTTTGACATCTGGGGCCTTGCTAACCCTGGAGGGACTCTCCCTCCCAGGGACAGCCAATTACTTGACAGTAATTACTTGACAGCCAATTACTTGACAGCCCCCGCCCACTGGGCCATACTGCCCTGCCCTAATCACCCAGGACCAGGTACCAGACTACTAGCAACAGCCACTGTGCCCCAGAGCCTGCTGAAACTATTCAAAGTAGCCAACCTTGGCCTGCTTACCCTGTCTGACCCATCCCTCCCGGTGGAGACTACAGTAAAGGCTCTTTCCCCGTCTTCCCCTCACTCCCTCTGCCTCCTGACAGATCCTAGGGCTTCCCCATGTGGCCCTGCATGGCATGGCAGGTCCCCACCTCTTAGGAATCACGAGTAACAATTTTTTCAGGGGCCATCATCTCCCGAGTGGTTGGCCTCACCATAACTGAAATAATAATAAAACCTGTATTTTAAAACGATGATAATATCACCTGCATCTTAGGATTGCCGTGAAAATAGATACACATGGAAAAGCGTCTCATACAGCACATGGCATATGGCAGGGGCTTAAAAAAATGTCAGTTTCTCTTCTCTCTGCCCTATCCATAGCTCTCCTCTTCTTTTACCTTTGTCTTCACCCACTTCTTCCCCGCTGTCTCCTTCCACGTATCAGCTGTATAATTTTTGGGACCCAGTACAAAATGAAAACGTGTAGCCCCCCATTCTAAAATTGCTAAGAATTGCAATATGGTGGCTGCAGAGCATTAAATTCAGTGGGAAGCTCTTATCAGCACAGGCCACACGTCCACAAAGCCGGCCCTGATCCCTCCTCCTTCCCATAAAATTCTCTTCTGCTTCCCAAATATTTCTAGCCTGATTTTTCAGTCCCAAGGACCTAATAGTTTGCCCCGTTTGTTTGGTTCTATTAGTAGATTCCAATTTTTAGATACCATAAAGCTTTAATAATTTCATATAATTGGAGAGGGTGGAAAGGAGGCCAGTTTGAATTAATGAAAAGTCTGAGAAATAAGACATTACTAAAGAAATGCAGTTTTATTACTCTGTAACAGATTTATATGACAACAGGGGAGACACAAAGAGGAGGGAGGAGAGGAGGAAGTTAGAGTTTCTTGTATGCAATTTAACACAAAGAAAAGATTTAATTTGTAATGAGCATATTCTCTTATTTGTGAATTATGCTACTAAAAATTCTCTCCCTTAAGTAGGTTAATATTTCTCTTGCTGGCAATCAGTTTGCTTAGTGAAACTGTTCTGCCACTACAGATGCTGGTAAAATTCTTCTGCGGTGATTCTGTAAAATGAAATGATTTCCATGACCTTGCAGGCAGTCCATAGTATGGATTGGGTTAGAGCAAATTCTTGTCAAGAGAAATCCTGCACAACAAATTCTCTCTCTGTTCCCTATTTACAGAATAGTCAAATCTTCAGAACATCCTTCTAAAATTCATAGCACCAGGCTTAGACTTAATCTCTGCTGACTCCTGCTGTTTCAGACTTAACTCTTGTCCTGTTGCCATTGGATCTGTACCTATTGTGGGGGTGGTATGCCTAAATAGTCCATATACCCCCACACCTCCAAGCCCTAGCAACCTGGGCCTGTAATGTCTTCCCCACAGTCTGTCAAAGTCATAACTCACATTTCAAGGTCCAGATTAGAGGTTCCCTACTCCAGAAAGCTGCCTCTGATTTTTCCAGGCAGACTGTGTCTGTTCCCACTGCACATCTATTACATCACTGTGCTACTGCCTAGGAATCCTCTTTGAGACAGTGCAAGCACCTGGACTCTGGGTCTCACCCATCTCTAGGGAAGCATGGTAGCCCAGCAGGTTGGTAGCAGAAGTAGTCCCAGCTCTACTACTAACCAGCTGCATGTAGATGGTAACACTGGCTTCATAGTATTGTGAGGATTAAATCAGATGAAACCCCAAAAGCGCTTAGTACACAGCCTGGCAAAAAAATAATTGCTCAAAACATATTAACAGTTCTTTCCAGACACCGCTATATAAACTCCACGAGGTTGCAGGGTGCATGCAGCCCAGTGTTGCTGGACCTTCCTGGTTTATGCTCTGTTTACCTGGTGTTTTTATTAATCGTGCCCTCTCTCACTCTCAAGGTATTTCAGCTGGATGACAAACTATATAGCCAGCCTACATAGCTGGGACCAGGTCTGTTTTATTTAGCAATATGTCCCTGGCATATCAAACAGTGCTGAGCACATATTAGGTCCTTAATACAAGTTTATCAAATGAACAAATGAATGGGTCTCTGAGAGTGCTAAGTAAGTGCTTGCACCTGGTAGGAGCTTGATTTCTGCTAGCTGTGGTTGATCTCTCTGTATTTCCAAGTGCCTCCTGATTCAGAGAAGGCAAGAATCAAAGCTTGGAGAGTGAGTAAATGAATGAATGAGTGACCCCAACCCCTCTGCCATCTCCTCTGTTGCCAACAGCACCTCTGGGGGAAGGAATGACCTCGCCCAGAGGTAGGGAGGAGAGTGGGACCGATGGAAGAGACTTGAAGGTGATGCTGTTCCCATCAGACTTTATGGAGAGGGGATCTCTTCCTGGTGCCATGGCAGGGTTTTGTTGTCATTTCTGTTAGACATCGGGCATTGGTTTCTGCCATGGCAGCAGAAGGAAATCACAGCCCAGAGTTAGCCCACCCAATGGCTCCAGTGGGCTTCTGAGGACACTGGGACGCTTGTCTCCACCTAACATTCTATACACAGGCACAGATGCTCAAGAACCCAGCAGGTGCTGCCCCTAACAGCCCGCACAGAGAAGAGGAAGGGCATGGGAATGATTAACCCTCTTTGGCTTCCCTTCCAGGGCTCAGAAAGGAAATTTCACAAGCTGGTAGCCAAAATGTTTTGGACACAGACCACACACTAGGCATGGGCATGACAGTGAGAACTTTAAGAATATTAATTCATTCAGCCATTAGAGTAGCCCTATAAGGTGGGGAAACTGAGTCTGAGAGGGGAAGTGACTTGCCAGAGGTCACACAGCTAGTAAGAGACAGTGTCCCAGAGCCCAAATCCCTCAGGTGTAGGAACCAAACAGCAGTCCTCTCCATCCATTCTAACCCATTATAAGAAAGCCCAGTTCTTAATCCTGCCCCCTGCTGTGTGACCTTGAGGCCGGCTCACCCTCTCTGGGCCTCAAGTCCCTTTTCCAAGGCTAATGTTCTAGGAGGCAGTGTTTCTAGAGCTAGGACATCCCCAAAGGCCAGGGTGTCCCTTCCTTCTGAGGCATCAGAGCAGGGAGGGGTGGCCAGGCCCTGGGTGAGTCCCAGTCCAGAAACATGCTGTACTGGCCCACCCTAAGGGCCTGAAGCGCCTGCCCAAGCCCACCTTCCGAAGGAGGCTTAGACACTGGGCTGAAAAAATCACGCTGTGGATCTGAGGCCCCACTGAATGCGGGGCTTCCGAGCTCTTGTGTCACCAGGCGGGGGACCCGCGCGTGCTTGGGGTTGGGGCTGTGGCCAGGGGGGCCAGGAGGAGGGGAGCTAGGAAAAGGCGAGGCTGGAGATTCGGAGAGCACTTGGCAGAGGGTCCTCTAGCACCTGTGCTCTTAGTAGCTGCAAACCACATTTGGGGAAGGGAGAAGCCCCCCGCCCAGGGTGAATGTCTACAGCTCTGAACCTGTCCCCAGCCTGCAGGAACCAGAGCCAGGACAAAGAGGGTCCCCACACTGAGGAGAAGCCAAGTGGGGAAGTCGGAGCCATCTGGGAAGAAGAAATTGGGGGTTCTAGCGCCCCAGACGCCCCCCAGCTCCGGGGCTGCTCCGAGCCCGGAAAGTTTTCGCGCAGCAGGCGCAAGGCGCGCCTCCTTCCCTCACCCGCAGGCGCCGGGTCCGCGGGCGCCCACCCCTGCCCACCCCGGCCCGCCTCGCCAGCCGCCTGGTGCCCGCTCAAGGTCACCGCTGACAAGGCGCCTGCCTCCGCGGGGCGAAGGGACCAGGACGCTCTCCGGCGCGGGCTCCCGCGCTGGCCGGGCAGGGGTCACCGGGGCCGAGCGCCCGCAGAAGGGAAGCCAGCAGGGAAGGCGACAAGAGAACGAGGGAGAGGGGAAGAGGCCCAGAGCCCCGGGCCCGGCCGCCCCTGCCTCACCTGCGCCGGCTCCGAGAGCAAGATGCTGCCGCTGCCGCCGCCGCTGCCGCTGCCGCCGCCACTGGTGCGCGCCCGGCCCGGCCCGGCCCCGCTGCGGCTCCTCTGCCGCGGCTGCCCCGCGCTCGCCTCGCCCCGCGGCCCCGCCGCCGCCGCCCGCCCGCCTGCCTGCCTCCCTCCGCCGCCGCCTCTGCCACCGCTGCACTGCGTTCTGCCCGCCTCCCCCTCCCGCCCTTCCCGCTCCCTCCTCCCCGCTCGCTCCCCCTCGGCCCTCCCCAAACTCCGCACGGAGAGCGCCCCGCGGGATCGGAGCGCGCGGTCCCACCCGCGCCCTCCTCCGCGCGCACCAGTGGGGCTGCGGGGAAGGGTCTCCCGCCTCGCCCCGGGGCGTGTCTCCAAGTACCTCCATGGGCACAGGGCCCCGTCCCCGCCCCACCCCCACAGCCAGCCTGGCCCTGGGAGGCATCCTCCCCATTCTTCCCCACGGGTCAGGGCGCCCCAAGCCTACCCAGCACACCCGAGCCTGTGAATTGGCCACGCGGGGGTGGAGCGCATGGGGTGTGGAGTGGGCAGAGGAGAAGACCCGCTTTGGAGCAGGGGACCGCAGGGCCAATCCCAGGGAGCTTAGCCTAAGGGCCCTCAGACCCGAGAAAAGTTAGGGCAGGGGGCAAGGGCACGCTTATCCCCCAGCCTCCAGCCTGGCCCTGCTTAGGGCCTGGAGGAGTCCAGGACAGAGGACCTGCCTGAGGAGAAAGTTGAAAACCCCAGACACGCACAGAAAGCACCTCCCCAAAGTAGGCTTCCCCACCTTGGCTCAGGCCCAAGGTCCCTGAAAAGCCGAGCTCTAACAGGAAGCCGGGCCACCTGACTCTCAGCGCCTGGGTCTGCTCCATGCCATCAATTAATCATGCCTGCTTGTTTATTTATTTATTGGCTTTATAAAAAGCCAAATGCACTGCTCGCAGGAAGTGAGTAGACAGGGAGGGGAGGGCCTGACCATGGTAACTCCCCTTCCCAGGCCCCACTCTTGATGAGTTGAAGAGCTTGGGGGGAACTCTGGGGTCTGAGTGTCTGGAACACCTTCGTGGGAGTGGCAGGGACACCCATTTATGGGGCCCAAATTCAACATGGCCTGCTCTCTGCAGTCCTGGGATGGGGCAGAGGACATTCATGACTAGAGGCTTAGGCAGAGGAAGGAGAAAAGGGGCCAGGGGTGCTAGTGGAGAAGGCAGTCCAGCAGGTGTTACAGGTGTCTCCAGGCCCTTCTTGGCCCAGAGCACTCGCTCGGTGCTCAGCTGGGCAGGCAGCACTTGCATCTCTAGCTGCAGCCCTGTCCTTTCCCTGGGCACCGAGAGGACATCACCCCAGGGATGCCCCTAATCCATATCTCCTCCCACTGTCCTCATCCCAGCTAATGGCACTGCAGTGCCTCCAGATGGCCAGCTCCAGGCACTCTCCCTCACCCCACCCCAGCACCACGTCCTCCCTGATGGGGCCTGGAATCCGCTCTTCTCTCTGTTGAAGGGCCCTCCTTCAGGTCCCCGACACTTCTCTTTCCAGACTCTCACAGCACTATCCTCTCTGCCTCCATTCTGCTGCCACACTAGCCTTCCTCATGCCCAATCCTGCTGTAAAACCCTCCATAGCTCCCTAGTGCCCTCAGAAGTCTCGCAGCCCCAGTATGCCATGCAGAGCCTTTCACACTCTGGCCCCAATTGCCCTTTCCACTCCTTCCCCACCTGGGTTGCCAGTGCCCCTCCCAGCACACCCTTAGCACTGTACCATGTCTTCCTCTCTCCTCTTTTCCTCCTGTGAAATGCCTTTCTCTCCTCTCAGTCTCTGCCTAGCCACAGTGCTGAGGGTTGACCTTAGTTACTACCTCTTTTATGAAACCTTCTGAAACCAGCAAGCAAGTTGAGAAGGCAAAAAGGACGGGCATGAAAAGCCACACCATGAGAGATAACTCAGTGCAAAAATGAGTGACACCACGAAAGTCCTAGTGACAAAACTCATCTGGGGCATGACTTCAACTCTGGACCTGTTGGTTCATCTGTTAAAAGGTGATAGGTTCCACAGCCTCACCCAGGATAAGTACTCGTAAATGGGGGCTACAGTTCTTTTTCAGTACCTACTGTATGCCAAGGCTCTGAGATTCACAGATTATTGGGTAGGGACTTGAGGAATGGCAGGAATTTCAAACTCAAATGTGTATAAGGACTAGGCATTACCTAGGGAGGTGGGCTGGTTCTGGCTTATGGCTTTCTACTCTGGAATCTACCAATAAGAAAAAGCAACAGTGTATGTGAGATGATAAACAGCAGCAGGCACTGGCTCTGTATTGGGAGGTAATAGGGAGCAGTGTGGACTGTGGCATCTGTGGTGTCAAATGGGTACAGCCACTACCCAACTCTACTGGATGGTGGCTAGGCAAGGATGTGAGCCTGGACTGCCAATTTTCCATTTTTTTCCACAGAAGGTCGCTATCTGGATTTTTATGTGAATACTCTTGATTTTTAAATGTCACCAACTCATAAGCAATTTTTAAACTTTGAGAAGGTCAAACACAGTTATAGCTGCAACAAGATTTTAGCTAGTAGGCTGGCAGCTGCTGGCCTCTGGGTGAATAGGTGGAAGAGCAGTGTTGTTCATGACATACAGAGACACACACACACACAGCCCTCTCCTCACTCTGGCAGGATGCCGGGGGTCATGTCCACCTCAGAGATGAAGAGGTCATGGGAATGGAGTGGGAGGAGCACCTCATTGCAGCTGACAGGAGCGGGGAGTGTGGGAGGTGCGGGGTCAAATCCCAGCCCCAGTTCTGTCCCTACTGTGTGTGGGAGCTTAGACAGGTCACCCATCCTCACTGAGCCTCAGTTTCCTCCTCTGAGAAAGGGCAGGCAGTGCATGTGCATGTGTGCGTGTGCACATGCAGAATTACCCGGATGGTGACCAGTATGTGTGGACTGAGGCCACAGGAGGCTCCACTGCCAACACAGACACACATCTGTGTGTCTGAAGAAGCTGCAACAATCTGGCCACCCAGGAGAAGTCTCACTCCACTAAAACAGGACCCTGAAAGACTATTAAAACCTGAAGACTTCTGGAGAGATGGTGAGGGCAGCAGGTAATGGGGGAAATGGCCACTTCCCTCTGCAGGCTGAGGAAGAGATGGGGAAGCGACTGGTGCTTGGTGAACGGGTGCACCTGTCATCCCCAAATTCCTAAGAGGAGAAAGAAGCCCTAGTCCGCGTCAGTTATGGCAGAAGCAGGGACTGGAAATATCTGAGAGCAAACCTGGGAAAGGCGGGGTGGTCCCAGGGCCAGACTTGGAAAATATGCACGGGGCCTGCGAACGCCCCTTCAACGTGGTTTTCATGTGCTGAGGTTAAAGGCAGCTTTAAAAGTATTCTAGTTCCCACAATGATCATGTGCTACTATTGTAGTCACAGTAAAAGTGTGTGCCGACACTCAAGATAATCATCCTACAGAGCAAAAGGGAGGCATCTAAACCAACGGATAAGCAAGATGTTCATATGATGAAAGCCACCTTAATACAACGTTCTCCCAGCTAGATTTTCAGCTAATTTACCTGGAGAACTTCTTACCAGAATCAAGAAGGCGATTCCTGGGCCTGCGCAGGTCTCCTGAATGAGAATCTCCAGGGCAGGGAGGCTGGAAATGTGTCTCTGACACCCTACCCCACCATGATCTAGAAAGTTTGGTTCAACTCTAAGCAGGTGTTTCTTGAGCAGGGATTAAAGGAATTACAAACCAGGTCTCTCCCATTAAAAGATTCTAAATGTGGCCAGGAAACTTCAATTCCTCCTAAACAAGGCAGGATGACATACTTAAGATAAAAAGCACCACCAACAAATATTTAACAGGGTTTTTCTCCCAGGGAGAATGTGGGTTAGAGAGGAGAGCATTTTATTCCCTATATTTCAGAGCCTGTTACAAGAATGTTTCTGTGTTTTACTTGTGTAATTTTAAAATTTAAATATAAAGGACAGAAACACCAAGTGCTGACATAGCCTGGGAGAGGAGCAATTAGTTCTCTAGACGGCCAGTGAGCAAGACTTCAGAGGTAGAGTTTTATCTGGGTTTTAAAAGAGTAACAAAATGACAGAAACAATCATTACACTCTGTTAAATGTCAATCACTCTTCTTATTATTTCAAATACACTCATTTCATCCCCCCAGCAATGCTATAGAGCAGGTATTTGTGAGCGAGACTGTTGATACCCCAGCCTGCCCAGCCCCTAGCTCTGTGGGTGTCGGCTTCTCACACTAGCTCCCTTCTCCTGGGGATGCTGTCCTTGGCTGACGGGAACCACTAGGTGGCAACAGTCTCTGCACCTCTGTGGTGCAATTCACACACCTGTCCTCCCTGTGGAATCAGGCTGAGTGGACTTCTCTGGGAACCTCATCTTCGCCGGCCCCATCCTGCCTATCTTCTTCCACTATAGATTTCTCCTGTGACCATACCCTCAATAAACCCCACACATAAGCAACCGCATCTCAGGCTCTGGTTCTGGGGAACCTGACTTAACATCATTTTCTCATCCCCATTTTGCACTTGAGGAAACAAAGTCACAGATCAGCAAAGGCACTGATCTAGAAAAGGGAAGAGGCCATCTGACTCCTATCCATCCTAGAAGGGTGTTTCTAAGAGCACAAGGCAACAGAAGCTGGGCATGTCAGGCAGACACAGCACATGATCGGGGAACGGAAACACATGGAAGGTGAGGGGTGTGATGGGGTATAGGGCAAAGTGAGGCACAGGAGAGAGGCAGGAGGGAAGGGGAGCTCACAGCCATAGGTCCTGGCTGAGCTGAGGATTCATCCATCCACTGACCCAATACACGTGTGCCTGGGCCCACGGGGAGCCAGGTACACCCTTGCATGGTGCACAGGAGTCAAAGATGAATGTGTACCATGCCTGTCCTCATGCTAGTATGTGGGGATTGGGAAGGAAAATAGACCCACATGAGCTCAGGTTTCCACAAACCCAAATGTTCGGGAAAGCAAACCTGGGCCATTTTAGCTGGGTCCTGTAGTAAGGGAAGATAGAAACAGATAGAGACGCCGGTGGTGGTTGAGGGGTGGAGATAGAAACTAGGGAAATGCGTTTGGCGATACTTCTCCAAGAAAGACTGGGACCCCTGGGCTGAATCTAGCCCAGTGTGGCCTGGAGGGCCAACTCTGGCTCATGGATATCTTAAAGGACTGATTGCACCATGGGACTGTGTTTATTAAGATGGAATTAAATGAG
This sequence comes from Cacajao melanocephalus, assembly GCA_963573385.1. Taxonomy (NCBI): domain Eukaryota; kingdom Metazoa; phylum Chordata; class Mammalia; order Primates; family Pitheciidae; genus Cacajao; species Cacajao melanocephalus. Next base: position 46,253 of record CAUYLG010003994.1, read on the forward strand.
GACAAAGAGTCTGTCCTGCTTTGTAGTACTAAGGATGCAATCCCTCATGTTCAGATGGAAATCTCCATCTAACTTGAAAGCCATGTATTTGATGGAGAACACTGGGGACTCAAATTGACCACAGATTTAATATTTGCCAGGGTGGCTGTTGGCACAGTGAGTGCGGTTGTAAGCAGGAAACCTTGTCATGTAAGAAAACTGCAGCTAACACTGGGGATGGAGAGGAGTCTTCAGGCTGTGTGTGGATTGTGATGTCCCAGACCAGCCAGATGATTCTGTGGGTAGAAAGGATCAAACACGGCTACTGAGAGATCAGACTGCTGCCCCCAAAGGGCAGGACCTTTCTGAGCGCTTAGGCTCATCCCCTTCACTGGGTGGGAAGGTGTGTCATGCAATCTCTGTGGCTTCTCCCAGCACGGATCTAGGATGGGATTTAAGTCAGACCTTGAAGGATGTTAGAACCCCAAGAGGTAAAAGGAGGAAGGTGAGGGTGAGGAGGGCTGCTGAGTCCAGGGGAGGAAGAAGGGCTTTTCTCCCATAAATATTTGGTCTTTAGGCATCATCTTTAGAAAAGATCTAGCATCCTTTGGATGGGGTGACTCTGCTTGGCATCCAACAAACGTGCTGGTATTGCCCTATTCCGATCCTCTGGGCAAACGTGTGACTGTTTGCCTGAGAACTCTTGTCTGACAGTGGGCACACCATCGACCCACATACTAGGCAAGCCAGACCTGGTGGAGAGTTGGTACCTGCAGTGAGAAGCCCTCAGCAAGTAACTGATGGGAGCTGGTATATAAGTTCTCCAGCTCCCTCGCCCTCAGGGAGGATGGCTCTGAGGACCCCACGACCCTGGTGGGGCTGAGCTCCGATGGTCCCCAGTGGTGGGTTTCTTAATGATGCATCTTTTGTTGGCCTTTCCTTCCCTGCCACTCTTCTCCCCTCACTGGCATTTTCTGGAATCAACTCCCAAACAAACTGCTTGTACTTGAATCTTTGTCTTGGGGTTTGTTTATGGAGAAATCAAATCCAGGAAAACATCACAGTTAAACTTTGAGGTCAGAGGGCCCAGGTTCAAGCCTGGCCCTGGTTCTTACCTGGACCAGGTATTTAATTTCTCCAAGCTTTAGTTTCCTCATGTTTAAAATATGAATCGGGTAATAATTGTACCTGTCTTGTATGTTTCTTGTGATAACTCAATCTTTCTGTATTCATTCATTCCATTTACTGAGCACCTATTATGTACCAGGATTGTTCTAGGCTCTAGAGACATAGAATGGAAGAAGACAAAATCTCTGAGCCCATGAAGTTCATATTAGTGAGGAAATTGTATACTAAATAAATATATACTTCCAGGCAGGGGTAAAAAGCTAAGGAAAAATATTAAGCTAGATAAAGAATGATTTGGGGTTAAAGTTCTTGTGAATTAAATGAGATAATCCATACAGCATGTTTAGCATACTGTGTCACATCTAATAGGCACTCAGTACATGTTAATAAAATCTTCTCCATCATCCTCATCATGCCCTTCTTGCCCCTCCTCCCTCCTTGCCATTTGCTCATTGATTCAGTTGAGAACTATCTATTGGTCTCTCTTCAATGCCAGGCCCTGTGCTAGGTTCTAGTGATATTTTGATGAGCAAAACACTATCTTGACTTTCATGGACTCATAGTGTGGTGGAGGAGATAATAATCGGTAAAAACACAAATGGTTACATATTTTCATCCTGAAACAAGTATTCATATGGGAAAATGAAGCATGCACGGTGCTGAGAGAACTAATGTGAGGTCTTTGTGGTCAACAAAGGCTTCGCTGATGAGGAAACTCTTGGGCCAAAGACTACAGGGTAAGTAGAGAGAACAACGTGCTGCAGTGAGAAACATCCAGGAAAGAGGGAACAGCATATGCAGAGGTCCTCGGATAGGGGAAGAAGAAGGCCAAGAGGAAAAATCAGGAAGAAGTCAGCGTGGCTGGCACACAGAGAGCAATGGGAATTGTGGACAGGAGGAGGTAGACAGGGGCTAGACCATTCCAGGCTGTTTTATCATTTATTGAATGCCTGTCAATACGTCAGTCTGTCTTTTAAGCATTTTAAAAGTATTACCTTATTTATGCCTCAAGATACTCTGATGTACATGCCCTTAGACATTTTACACCCAAAGAACTCACAGCTCAAAGAGGCATGATAACTTGCTAAGGTCAGTCAGTGTTGAAGTTGAAATTTGAACCCAGGTCTTGCTAACTCCAGGCTAAAACCATAATACCAATCTCTATCTTTATCTCAAAAGCAACAGAAAACAGTGATTCAAGATGTTGCCATTGGGATCAACTGGATAAAGGTACACAGGCTCTCCCTACAATTTCTTGTAAATTGCATGCAAAGCTACAAGTAAGTATTTCAAAACAAAAGTTTAAATAATAAAAAGTGCCAGGTAGCCATTGAGAATTATTAAGCAAGGAGATGACCTGATCTTCTTTTTGGAAATGTCATTTTGGAAAAATCCCATTAGTATCCTGAGTACTAGAGAGGAAAGCAGTTAGGAAGCAGTGAAATGATGCAGGTGAGAGAAGATGCTGGTTTGGATTCCAGGTGTAGTGGTAGAGGTAGTGAGAAATATAGGGAATTGAGAGATGTTTGGGAGGTTTGTTGTGACTAGTGGTGGCACTGGTTTGGTTGGGATGGATGGAAGGAGACAACAGTGAGAGCTCTAATCCAGAGCTCTGCATCTGGCCTCCATGGGACTTGCTGAGCCTTTGTTTTTACTGGTAAAATGGGGTGAGGAGGTGGACTAGACAGCTTGAGAAAATGCCACAGTGTGATAACCTCTGCATCAGGAAAAAGATCAGGGACCCAGCAAGCTCACGCAATGCATGCCCCATGAAGTGCCATGGTCGGGGGCTTTCTTTTTCTGTCCGTCCATGCTCTGCACTGGAAATGAAGCTCTCTAAGGACAGACTGGCACTGCCTTGGTGCCCCCGGCACCTGGCACAGGTCTGGTAGAGAGGATAGGCTCCAGATACGTTTGCCAAATGCTTAGAAGCTCTTAAATTGGCCTGATGTTGAAATAGAACTAATAGCCACGAGCTGGTCTGGACTTGCCAAAAATATCTCTGGGGTCAATAGAAAAGGCTCTTTCCATTGTGACATCTTCAGTAAGAAGTGACCACCGAAAGCAGGCAAAGCGCCCTTCTTGTCATGTTGACAGAAGGAGAAGTAAATAGGGATTCAACTTCACTTTCTGCACAAAAAGAGGGAACCTCCCACTGGACACAGAAGGGCTAGGGCAGCAGGGCTTGAAGTCCAAAAGAAGAGAGGAGGGGTAAGCCCCTGGGGGTTCTTGGTGTCGAGAGTCTGAAGAAGAGCCTCCAGTCCAGAAAAGATGCCAAGTTCACTGTAGAGTCACTATTCCAAGAGTCTGAGACATCCTGGAGGACTCTGGAAGAAATGTCCGAAGGCTGAAGAAGGGACATTGTGTCTTGATTTTCAAATCAGGAGAAATATGACATCCAGGAAACTACAGCCCTGTACACTTAATGGCTATTACTGTGATGGGAGGGATGAACATGCCAGATCCCACCCCAGGCACTGGGACTTGTATTCATTGACAGTCACACAGGGCAAAGCTCTATTCTTAAGGAACTCAAAGCCTGGGCAGAGATGCTTGGTACATTAAGAGACGAGGGGAGGGAGGTCTATGTGTTTAAGGATATCTTAGAAAGCTTCACAGAGGAGGTGGATTAAATTTTGTTTTATACCCTAAGACTGCAATAATTATACCAGTGTGATATTGGCACATGAAGAGATAGACATACCAGTAGAACAGGGTAGAAAGTCCAGAAATAGGCTCCAATTCACCCAGGAGGTTAGAATATGATAAAGGCAACATCTCAAATCAGTGGGTTATAAACATTTAACACATGGTGTTGAGATAAACAGGTGGTCATTTGGAAAAGGATGGTTCGATCCATATACCATACACCAAAAGGGTCAAGTGGATCACAATATTTTTAATTGCAAAAGCATGGAGCCGGAAAGTGTCAAAGTTTGGACAAATGCCTTTAAAAATTTGGAGTGAGTAAGGCCTTTCTGACACTTGAAAATTCAAAAGCCAGAAAAGATAAGATTGATGAACTTAACAAGATTTTTAAAATCTTTTAAAATTCTATGTGGCAAATAAAACAAAAGACAAAAAATAAACTGGAAAAAATGTATTGCAAAGGTTTAATCACCACAATGTATAAAGAGCTTCTAGAAATCAAGGTGGAAAAGAACAGAAATCTAATTTAAAAATGAGCAAAGGACATGAACAGGCAGTTCTCCCCAAAATAAAACCAAAAGCCTTTTAAATACCTGTAAAGCTGCTCAAGCTCCCTTCTAAGAGTACTGTATTTAAAAGTGCACTTGTAGACCATATGAGTCTGATGCAAGCTGTCAGTGAGGCTTGGGGAAACGTGTGCTCTCATTCATTGTGGGTGGGAATGTGTACATCAGTCCAGCTCTATGGAGGAAGCTCTGCAATATCTGTCAAAATTACAACTGCGAAGGAGAGATCCAAGATGGCCGATTAACAACAGCTCAGGATTGTAGCTCCCAGTGAAAGCGCAGAGAGCGAGTGGACGCCGCACTTTCAGACGAATTTTTGTTGCCCACAGACTAGGAGATTCCCGGCGGAGGAGCCAC
>CAUYLG010003997.1:0-13875 GCA_963573385.1 Cacajao melanocephalus
TGTGTGTGTGTGTGTGTGTGTGTGCGTGCATGTGTGTTTGTGTGTGTGACGGTAGGAGTGGCTACTTTAACTTGATTTTTAAATCTCAATTTTCTGTACTCTAGCTATGGAATGAGTTTGTCCAATAAATATATTGTGAAGAGATAAGATTTTTAGCACAGTACCTGACAAGTAATAAGCAGTATGTTCTCTCTAATATAATTATCACTAAGTGTGTACATTTTTGCTTTTTTTTAAAGAATTGATATCTACCTAGGTATTTATCTTTTTTATATTTGTTTTGTTTTCTGATTGATCTTGTAACAGTGATGGAGTAATTTCAAATAGGATTATTTAGATAATGAAAATAATTTTGTTATAAGTGGGCTCACATTCAAAACTTTTTTTTTTAAGATTTATAAGACCCTAAATGGTTTCAAACTTTGAAACACTGAGGAAAATTCCTCCTTAATAAAGTAGTAGAAGAATGTTTCTCTCGGATCATTTGTAAAGGGATGTTACTTTAAATTTGTGTTACTTCCTTAAAATGATTTGTAAATCTTTATTTTTCTTTCATTTTTTGAGGTGAGAGCTTGCTCTGTTGCCCAGGTTGGAGTGCAGTGGCATGATCACAGCTCGCTGCAGCCTCTTCCTCCCAGGCTCAAGTGATTATCCCACCTCTGCCTCCTGCAGGAGCTGGGACTATAGGCACACCACCACCATGCCTAGCTAAATTGATTTGCGAATCCAATCTTTTCATATCAGGATATGTAATATTTAGCACATTCTGTAGAGTCGTGGTATATATCTTACAATTTTGGCCAATAAATATTTGTTTTATAGAATAATTCACCTTGACTGTATGGTACAGATCATGTTTTCATTTTTGTAAAATAAATGCCAAGGAGAGCAATTTCTGGGTTGTATTGTAGTTATGACAGCTGCATGTTTGTTTGTTTTAGAAACTGTCAAACTGCTTTCCACAGTGGCTGTACCATTTAACACTCCCATCAGCAATGTTATGAGTAATTTGGTTTCTCCATATCATCACCAGCACTTGGTGTTTCAATATACTGTATTTTGGCCATTCTGATAGGTGCGTAGCAATTACTTACTATGGTTTGAATGTGTATTTTCTTACCAGGTTATGATTTTTCAATATATCTCAGGGTTTTTTTGTCATCTATATCTTCCGTGAAATGCTTCTTCATCTCTTTGGCCCATTTCCTAATTGAATTGTTTTCATTGCTGAATTCTGAATTTTTTTTTCTGTACTCTAGGTATTACTCCTTTGTCAGATGTTGTTTTGCAACTATTTTCTTCAAATATGTAGGTTGTCTTTTTATCCTCTTCACATGAGCGCTCACAGAGCAATGGTAATTAATTAATGATGATTTCTAATTTATCAATTTTTCCTTCCATGAATTGTGCTTTTGGCATTGCTGTGCTTTGTGTCCCCTAAAGTTCATGTGTTAGAAACTCAGTTCCCAATGCTGTGCTGAGAAGTGGGACCTTTAAGAAGAAATTACTGGATTAACGTTGTTACTGCTAGAGTGGGTTAGTTTTTGTGGGAGCCAGTTCCCAATAAATAATGTATTTGGCTCCCTTCCTTTCTCACAGGCACACTTTCTAACACTTTCACCTTCCACCATGGGATGATGCAATAAGAAGGCCGTCAGTAGATGTCAATACCTCAACCTTGAACTTTCCAGACTCAGAATTGTGAAAAGTAAATCTCTGTTCATTATAAGTTACCCATTCACAAGTATTCTGTAATGATAGTGCAGCGAAAAACAGATTAAGATGGATGTCAAGTATTAGAATCTTAGTTTAGCTGTAGATCTCAAAAGTTTTCTCCTATGCATTTTTCTAAAAGCTTATGGTCTACATTTTACGTGTAAGTCCATCATCCATTTTGAGTTCACTTTGTATAAAGTGTGAAGTTTAGGTTGACATTATCTATTTTATATACCTTAATTGCTTTAGTAGCATTTGGCTTTCCTTCCTCCATTGAATTGCCTTTGCATCTTTGAAAACAATAAATTGGGCAAATCTATATGAGTCTATTGCTGGGTTTTCTACTATGTTCCATGGATCCATATGTCTATATCTCCACCTAGATTATGAAATCTTGACAACTGTAGCTATGTTATATCTTGATCTATGGCAGTCTAATTTTTTCTATTTCTTTTCCTATCTAATAATTAATCTACCTCTTTTTTGTTTGTTTGTTTTTATTTTCCTTGTTGGTGGTAGCTTGTCAGACTTTCCTTATTTTAATAGCCATGACAATTTTCAGAGATTGGGAAAAGCATCCCTACTAATGTATTTTAGAATGTTCCCCAGTTGGTGTCTGTCTTACGTTTTTTTCATGATTAAACTGTATTGATGTGTTTTTGAGAGGAAGACAGAAGCGGAAAGCCATTGTGATCATATCATATAAAGGGTGTGTGTTATAAAATGACGTAACCCTGTTTATATTCACCTTGCTTATTTGGCCTGAGGTAGTGTTTCTCAGGTTTCAGCGCAGTAAAGTTACTCTTCTCTTCTTGCTTTCCATGCTGCACTTCTTGGAAGAAAGTCACTATAGATAGCCCATGCATATGGAGAAGGGAGTTATGATCCACCTCATTAAGGATAAGGTAGCTACGCAAATTTGGATGTCTTTTGCACAAAAGATCTGCCTATTCTTCCATATCTATTTACTTTATTCAATTATTTTTATATCCTCATGGATTCATGTTAATTCACTTTATACTTTGGGTTATAACCCAATGCTATTTTATTTATTTTGTCACTCAAATTGTTCTACCTTTGGCTATTGGTTGCTTTTTCAGCTAACTCTTGTATTCCTTGACAACATAATTCCCATTGTGTGTGCGTGTGTGTGTGTGTGTGTGTGTGTGTTGAGCACTTTCTTACTTTCTGTCACAACAAAATGGTGAAGGTTTCTATTGTATATTTTCTTCACAAGATTTAAAATCATTAATTTCTCCAAGATGCTATGGCTCTTTTTATTAGTGAAGATCTGAGCCTTAGGTTTATTCACTACTGCTAGGATGTTAGGCCCTGATGTTAGAATGTTATTCACAGCTACTCCCAGGCTTTCTTCGTTTAAATATCAAGGGGATATAGATGTATACACTAACTCATGTTAAGATCTACACATATCTGTCAACATTTCTGTTAGCATCTGTATCTCTATTAAGCTAAATATGAGTTTATTCTGATGTATACAACTTTAGTGCATTTCTGTTTGCTTTGTATTCTCACCAGTAATTGGTAATGGCAGTTATTGGATTTTAGCCATTCTAGTAGGTGCATATGGGTACCTCATTGCTTTCTTTTGCAATTCCATAGTGAAAAAGACAGGGAGCATCTTTTCATATGCTCATTTTCTATCTGTACATCTTATTTGGTGAAATGTCTGTTCATAGATTCAGCCAGTTTTATAATTGGCTTGTTTGATGTCTTATTGTTAAGATTTAAATATTCTTTGTAAATTTTAGGTACAAGTTTTTTACATACATGTGTTGTGAAAACATTTTCTCTAAGCTTGTAGTTTATATTCAGTTAACAGTATCTTTTTCAAAGTAGGAATTATTAGTTTATAAGTAGTTTAAAATTATAATAAAGTTATAATTTAGTTTATAAAATTAGCTTATTCTTTCTGTCTTGGATGGAGCTATAGTTTTTGTATTTAAAAATCATACTGAACCCAAGATATTATATATTTGTGCTGTTTTCTTTAAGAAGGTTTACACTTTTGTACTTTACATTTAGACCTATATTTTATTTTTTATCCATTCTGACAATCTCTGTCTTTTTACTTTAAAGCAATTGGTAATATATCTGGGTTAATATTACCCATATTTATTTCTGCTTTCTACCTTTAACAAAGGCTTTTCTGCCTCCTCGGGATTTAACAGAAGATTTTATGATTTTATTTGGTCCTCCAGCTTCATGTATTAATTGTACTTCTTTTACACATTTTTGTAGTAATTTGCTTATAGTCCATATTATTCATTTTGACCAGATCTATGTCCACCTTTAAATAGATCCCTCTTTTTATGCAGTGCAGTGCCTTACAAGAGAGTATTCCCTATTTCCCATTCCCACAACCCTAGTACCATTTCTATCATTCATTTCACTTATCCATACACTATATATAATCATTCAGTGGATTAGTGGTATTATCACTTTAAACAGTTATTTTTTTAGATCAATTAAGAATAACACAAATAAAAGATTCTGTTTTACATTTATTTATTCATTCTCCAACATCTTTCCTTTAGGTAGATTCCCACTTCTAACCTACATACTTTTTCTTTCCTGAAACAAAAGAATTTATCATTTTGGCAGGGCAAGTCCACTGTTATTACATTCCTACCTTTTGTTTATTCAAGTGAGCTTTTGGTTTTGTTCTTTACTTTTGAATGACAATTCATGGGATATAGAGTCTTGATTGGTGCTTCTCTTTTCTTTTTTTTATCATTTTAAACATTTCATTCAATTATCCTCTTGTGTTCCTGGTTTCTATGAGACCTCCACTGTCATTGTTATTCTTGTTCCTATAAATGTAAGGTAATTTTTTTCTCCTTGGGCTCCTTTCAAGATTTTTCTCTCTGACTTTGGTTTTCTGAAGTTTGCTTATGACATGCCTAGGTGTAGTTCATTTTGAGTATTATGTAATGAGATGCCAGATCTTATTTAAATCTTCTGTTTTGGTGGGATTTCCTCTGAAACTGCTCTGACATGAAAGGAGGAAGGGTTACTCCCAGTTAGGTTGATAATTCCAGGTCCCTCACCTGGCCTCTGGGGGAGAGGCTCTGCATGACTGCAGGACAGAGATGAGGGTTCTGCATCACCTCTAGGCCTCCACTGAGACCATTCCATCTGGGACGACTAGGAATGCCTGGTTTCTGCTCACCACCTGGCCTCCTTTGTTACACCCAGCGGGGAGGCAGGGTGGGCTTCTCATGAATGCTAAGTGGGGGTAGAAGTTTAGGCTTTCCCACATGGTCTCCACTGCCACAGGGCAGGGGTGGGAGCACGGAGACTTGTCTCCTTACGTGGCCCTCTCTGACACCAATCCCCTGGGGGTGAGACATGCCTTGTAAGGGGCTTTAATGGCCGTGGAGGCAAGAAACTGTCTCTCTTGCCACGTGTGGCTGGAGTAGAGTGGTTATTACCCAAAGTCTTCTGTCTTCCTAGGCTGTACCTTTGTCCCTTTGGCAAGAGAGAGCAGTCTTTGGTTGGGATTTGCAGGTTGCTGGCATCTTAATCTCCATTTCTGGGATATACGAGCCAATAAAATTTAAAAAAAAAAAACAGAATACAGGGAACACACAGCCATATAGTCTTTTAAAGCACTACACACACTACACAGACAGGGTTTTCAGCCAATGCGTTTTCTTCTTTTCATATTTTAGAGTCTCCTTATATTTGTTTTGTATAAAATATCCTAGGTTTTTACTAAATGGGAAGAATAGGGAGAAGTATGTCTACTATCTTTCTATTTTAACAATATTGTGTTATTATATAACAGAGTCCATTTTAATATTATTGAGAAGTATTTATTTAGAAAATGCTCTTAGTGATTTTAGGTAATCATCACCTATTTCTATGTCTTTTTATTCTTCTGCATGCTAACATTCCTCATTTACATGTGTTCTACCTACTTCTATAAGCTAGGTTATTTCCTAAACTGGCATTGTGCTATTAGAGAGAGAATAATCAATTTAAAGCCATGAGAGAAAAGATCTTTCTTTCTCTCTCAGAAGATATTCTTATGGCCTGACAGGAAGAACAGGAGTTTAGAGGGCCTTCAGTCAATTGTGAATCCTGCAGTTTATTATCTGATCTCGGGAATGCTGCATTAATAATTTCAGCCTCAAATACTTTATTTACATACTGAGAATCGTAATGCATATTATGGGGAGGTAGAACATCTCTATCTAATTTTTCTAACAGATACATCTATAAAACCATCCTAGTTGTCCTCCAATACACGATAAACTGAAATTTTAACCTGATTATACAGACAGCAAGACAATGTTTTGGCAGCAATCCAAGTGTTAAGAGCAACCCAACCAAGATATTCTTGTTGATGGCTTGCCACTGAATTTGAATGCAAACATTAAAAACACAGGTGTTGACCTGTCAAGGGTTATGCATTTTTGATCAATTACTTCATTAAAATACTATTGTATAAGACATGGCTCCAGACAGGCAATCACCTTGTGAGATTAATCTAGATTCACAGGTGAGAACTGTGTTTTAAAAGGCAGCATGGGTGTAATTCTTTACATGCCAGAGTTGTCAGTCTTGCAGTTTATTCAAGGATTATTGGCTACTCCACAGTCTGTAGTGTATATCCTGAAAAGCATATTGACATCCACTTATGACTCCCACTCATGTTAAAATGGAGTAGCTGCACCTTTGAAAATGGTGCATTGATTACCTAATTTTCCTCTTCCCCCTAAAGCATTCAAAATTTGTTTCATTTGTAGTGCGACTTTCCTTGCTCAGAGGTATGGACTTCATTTCATCCATTTCTTCAAGCCAACTGATGGGCTGAGTGATTGACAGTGGATCCAATTGTCAGGTTTCATTCACCCATGAGCTAGCTGCACAGATCTGTTTTTCTCCCGGTTCAATAATATTCTCAACACGTACAACTGGACTCTGATAACAAAAGCTCCATAGCTTCATCGAATTCCTTGGTGACTGTTTTCTATGCCATTTTCTGAGATTTCCACTCTTCTTAACATCCCTACATTTCTTCTTTAATGATTATTTCTTTGCACATGTTTAGAAAATTTGCATTACAAGACAAATGTTTTACTATTTCCTTACATTTTGAATTCCCAAAAAAATCACCCAACTGCCCCCCTGACATGTAATTCTTAGCAGGCCAAAAATCCAAATAATTTTCATTCTAAAGCCATATCTCACAAGGTTTGTAAGGAATGTCTGTTTCTTTCAACCTCCCATTCTCAGCACTTAACACACTTTCATATTGTACAGTGCTCTCTGTTTAATGATTCAAAACCCTGAAAATGTTTTAATGGTTTGTTTTTATGTTTTCCACATTATCTTTAATTCCATAAATACCATGCTTGCCTAGACCCTTGACAAACAAACTAGGATTATTAAAGCCATAGGTACACAATTTTACCATAGTTTAAAAGTTCAAAATCTCAGTGGTTAAAACAGTAAAGCCTTATTTCTTGCTCAAGCTGCGAATTCATAGTAAGTTGGCTGAAGTTCTCCTCCATCTGTTTTCATTCTGGGACCATCATTATCTAATTGTTCACTGACATGCTTTTATTTTTCTCTATTCTCTGTAGAAAAAACAATACTCTCTCACTTTTTCTTCCCAAAGCATGTAGCCATTTTTAACTATTCCGTCATCAATTATTTTCTAGCTAATATTCTCTGACCAACTCTAATGACTTTCTTCTTCTTCCTATCCTTTTTGCTACTTTTTTATGTACAATCCTCCCTGATAAAGTTCACATTATATTTTCTAGCTGTGATGTGTTTAAAAGTGTGTGTGTGTGTGCAGATATGTGCATATTCTCTGGATGCTAACAGAGGAGGAATTAATACAGAAATTTAGTTTGCTCTTTCTCAAAATCTAATATGGACTTTTGAATGAATTATCTACATATGCCCTTTTGGAATCACTGATAGGAAAGCATTTGATCTCTTGGAGAAAATGAATAAGATCGTAGTGATGTATACTTACCATTGTCAATGAGGCTCAGAAGAGTAAAATAAATACAGATGCTTTGAAATAATATAGGTATTACTGTACAACATGTTTACAAATGAATGATTATAACTATTGGAAGTAGTTTAAGAGTATTTTTGTTCTTGATGTCTTGGTTGTTGCATTGAATATTTGTATTTTGAAAGTTTTATGTTCACAAAGAGAATGTTGCTCTGTTTCATTCTTGAGCTGTGTTACAATTATGTTAACTCTTATGTTTACATCATTGGTTTTTAGCATCTCTGATTTCAGTGATTAGATTAAATTATCCTATCCTAAACATAGTTATAGTTTTTTGTTTATATGAGTGATTATTTTATCATAGTTACCCCTTCTACTAAACTATGAAAGCTATAAGGGTAAAGAGAGTATGAATATTTGTCATTGTATTCCCAGAGCCTAGTATAGAGTACTTTGTAGAAAAATATTTTTGATTTGATGAATCAATACAAAATAATTTTGTAGGTACTATTTTGTAGCTATCTATCTTGTAATAAGCAGATGACATATCTATATGACCTAGATATATTTACCCTCTAAGTGAAAGAACATTTCAAACAATCTAAATATTTAATGATTTTTTATGTAATGTTTTCTTATTGTGTTCTTCTTGTGATACTAATATTTGCCTCCAATTGATTTTGACATTAATAAAAGGACTAGCATATATATTTATACATATAGTCACTGTGATAAAGGTAAGACTTTTGAATTGCAAATGGTAGCAAATCAAGTTCAAACAGAATGGAATTTACTGACGCATGACACCAGGAAGTACAGGGATAAGGATGACTTAGTTAATAAACATACACAAAGGTACAAACAATGTGAATGTGAATATGATCAGAAATTTAATCTCTCTCTAATATCTATTATTTATTCACTCTCTCTCTTAGAACTGGCTTCATTTTAGATGGTCTCCTTTTAAAAGATGTCCCAGCCAACTGCCACCTTAAATCTTTCTTATCCAGCAATGTAAGGTCACTAAAGCATCTTTTTCTAAATAGCAGCTGCAAAATTCTCTGGTAAAATTCTCTTTGACCCATGACGTTGTGCCACAGGCAGATCCCTGATTCAATCGCTGATGTGATTCAGCTCAGTCTTGCGATCATGGGCTGAGAGCAGCCTCATGTAAGCAAGGACTCAGATGGGAGAAAAGAGACTTCTGAAATGGTTGCTGAGGAAGCAAAACTGTGATTGCTGCAGCAGATATGATAAGCGGGGGAGGGGTGGTTTCGTCCCTCACTCCCAAGTGGGACTTAACAACTTGTTTTTTATACCCTTAATGAGAGAACAATGCCTCCTTGAATGACTCATTTTAGTTTTCTCAGAAGGTTTTTATTTTAAAATATCTTTTTTTCTTTCTCAGCTGCAGAACTAAGATTCAGCTACACCTTTTACTTAAAATTCTCTGAATCCAAATACCAAGACGTGGAGAATAGTTTTCTATTAAACACACAATTAATTGATAGCTTTTCTCTCTGGTATTCTATGCACACATCCTTGAAGTGTTTACTATGTGTACATCGTTTTCCTACCTGGAGTTTAAGTTGATATCATCTTAAACTATTGATTGGCTTTCATATCAAAAAGACATATTATACCCTCTCCTTCTTATTAAAAATACAGCATAACTTGGAACAAATTACAATGTACTTAAAGCAATTGCACTCATTAACCATCGATTACCTTTGTTAATCAACTTATATGTGTATTTTAAAAATCAGACATATTATGAAAACAAGCGATATGTTTGGGGGAAATACAAAGAAATACATAAAGTCATCTTTGTCTTTCTAGCAACATGTGGTTTACTTGAGAGCCGAGTCACTGGAGCATTATCAATACACAGTCCTGCAAGTCAAAACCAGCATGTGATCAGAAAGACACAGATCACAAATCCCACAGGAGTTTTCAGAATTATGAAGGAGGGCTTTCTGGGATGTTTATATGAGGTAGAATCTTTAAAATGAATTCCAGTTTAGAAGATAGTGGGAAGTAGGAGAGTTGTAAAACTTCTTCCTATGACGATGGTAACAATGTTCCTTTTTAAATAATCTATATTAGTGAAGCGGCATTATTGTCTGGGGTAAATACTCAAGATTTGTTGTCTCATGGCCACGAAAAACTAAGATGTGGACACACAGAGTGAGGTTCAGAGCAGTTTAGTCGGTGAAAGAAAGAGAAGAGCTCTCTCTGCTGCAGAGAGAAGGGTCCCGGAGAAATGGGTTACCACTTTCTGGGTGAACTGCTGTGGGTTTTATAGATGAGCTTGAGGAGGTGGTGTCTGATTTACACAGGGCATGAAAGATTGGTTGGACCAGGTGTGCCATTTTCATAGGGTGTGAAAAACTGGTTAGAACTAGGTGTGCCATTTGCACAGGATGTGAAAAACCTGGCTGCCCCACCCTAATCTTTTATTATGCAGATGCGTTTTCTGCCTGGCCAACTCCACGTTGCTTGGCTCTTTACTGTACACATGGTAACAATGAAAACGGGAGATGGAGCCTCCATGTTGAACATGCCTGGTTCACAGGTAGCCCTTTTCTATTGGCACAGCTGCTGATGGTCCCTGTGCAAGCTATCTGCTTCCTTATCTGTGTCTGAAGCTCAATTTATCAGGTTGTTTTTTGTTAGAAAATAAATGATGTGGGGGCTGCTTTTTATTACAGGAGAAATTCTTCCACGGACTCTTATACCCTTACTATGTGCCTAAATAATTTCTTTCTGTCTCCTGTATCAGTAGCATAATAATAATGTTTATTTTCACATTTTTGTCTGGCAGAGATTGTAATTGGACTATGAAGAATTTTCATAGGACCTGTGTTTTCAGGTAATGAAAACAAGTCATAACTTCTTTATATGTCCATGGGTAGCTCTTTGATTTGTAAAATAATTAATGATACCAGATTAACTTTGAAAACCAGAATTTTCTTTAAAAATTTACTGTAGAAATATTGGATAAGCTTCAAAGCAAAGATGTTAGAACCAGTGAGTCATAGCAAAAATTAAAATAATGTATCTTATTATTCATTTAAGTGATTTATATTACATTTATTTATTGGATAATACATGTTTTGTTTATACAAATGATTATTAAAGATGTTTGTAACATACTACCTCATAAATTTTACGTAACATTGCCCGTTAATACTAAGGAATAAAATATTTAAATACATTGTTTCTGGACACAATATTACTAAATTTTCCTTTAAGAAGATAAATTTGAGAAACGACTATAAATTAAGACAAAATATAACAACTCTGTCATCAATGCCATACAAATTATGCTCTTAAAATACTGAAGTATTTCCAGAGCTATCTGCAACATGGACAACTTGAGAGGTAGGTTAGTGTGACTCAGATTTCTCTAGAACAAGGGTACATATTTTTATTCTCCCCATTAACTTCCCCTCTTGCCATAAATGTCACCACCTTTAGACACCATGAGGACCTTGATATTCTCCTTGGCTTGACTTCTTAGACATAGTTTTTCCTAACTCTATAGCCCTGACCTCATTTTACTTAGGGGATTTATTTTAGAAAACCTGTAAGTTTAAATTCTTCTTCTGCCCCTTTGAAATGGAAATATCTTTTAAAACCTCCTCCCAGTTTTCGGAGCCAGGCAATGTCTTTCTCGGGTGTCTCTTACAAATGCAATTATGGGCCAGGCAGGGTGACTGATGCCTGTAACCCCCCACTTTGTGGGGGCCGAGGCACCCAGATCACTTGAGGTCAGGAATTCGAGATCAGCCTGGCCAACATGGTGAAACCACGTCTCTACTAAAAATACAAAAATTAGAAGGGTATGGTGGCAGGTTCCTGTAATTCTAGCTACTCTGGTGGCCAAAGCAGGTGAGGCTAGGCAGGGCAGGGTGGGGCAGGTTGAGGCAGGGCGATCTTTAGGGAATTCTGACTTCCTGCCTCTGTGGGAAGGTAGGTGCCTAACTTCTGTGGGCAGCCTGCTCCAAGTTGTAAAACTTCCTCCTATAATGGAGGTAAAGAAAATTTTACTTTTACTTTGGTGAGAGGCCAATTAGGATACACAAATGACCTAAGATTTTTCCCAAACCCAGATCTTAAAAACTCTCTGTCCCTTTTTTCAAGATGCTGAGCTCATACTCAGTTCTGATTCCTCTTCCCTAGTGCCAGAAATCTGGAATAAACTTTTCCTTGCCTGTTTAAATTTGCCTGATGCAACTTCTATTTTGGTAATATTCACTCATCATATAGCTCCTCTCTGTCTCTTACCTCCTGTTTCTTACAGCCATCCACACATCTATTTGCATTGATACCTACCTTTGGGCATACAGAATGGGAGTAATGAAAATAAAATATTTGCCATCAGTTAAAATATTTAGTCAATTGGGTCATGTTAAAAGTCAGAGTGTGGCCTATAATTTACATGTCCAAAGGGAATTTATTTTTCATATTAATGTTATCAAATAGTATTTTTACAGATGAGAAAGAGAAATTCTTCTTTAAAAGCATTCTAAGAGTATAAACTTTACTTCACATGCAGTCAATACATACATCATTAGGTGATTAGGTATCCATGTGGGTTCTAAGACTGCTTCATTTACTTCAACATATACCACGTTGGTGTGATATTGTGAAAAGAGAATAAATCTCAGGACTTCAAACTCACTAAGACAAATGGAAAAATCAAGCTGAGAACTGGGCCACACAAACCTGTCTTCCATTTGATTCCTAAATAAGATAGCTACAAAGATAAAAAGCTACATACCTAACTCACAATTTTCCCACAAAAAAAATTCCTTGTGAGACCTAAGATCTTTCCCCTAAAAAAGTTCTGTTGAATTTCACCCTGGCAATGTAAATTGATAGCATATCTTCATAGGTACAAGACAAAGGAGAGAACTCAAAGTCATCCCTCAGCTCACCTCAGACAAATGCATATCTGTTAGCTTCTCTGCCCTATTCTCTGTGTTATCTTAGGTAAAAATGCAGATCCACTGACTCAGATGAAGGTGTAAGTGACTATTCCTCTAATCCCCCTCACATGTAAATTGTGTATTCAGTGAAAGGCTGATCAAATACTTGAAACAATGCAACCATTTTGTTTTTTTATCTACTAACACATTTTACGAATATTTCCTTTATCCCAATGTCTGTCCTTTCCCCTTTAAATACTGAAGCCCACAAAGTCATCTTTGGAGGAAGGCATAGACCTGTCTCTTGAGTGCACGTCCTTAACTTTGACAAATAAACCTCATGAAATGATTGAGAAGTTCTTCAAGTATTTTTTTAAATTTACAATATAAACTGGACATTCATATAACCAGAATGTTTTATTTCTTAACTTTTAGCTTACATTTTAGAAATAATTTTAAACCAAGAGAAAAGTACAGTAATAGTAGAAAAAAACAACACCTGTATATCTTTTATCCAAATTCACCTATTGTTACCATTTTGGTCCATGGCTTTATCACATACTATTTTTATACATTTCTTTTCTTCCAGTTTTCCATTTGTCTTTTGACTTTGTTTTTGTGTGTTTATGTATTAGCCAGGCTATTTCTTTTAATGTAAAAATATATTAGTCTTTTTTATATTATATTTTGGTTTTGTATTATGTTTAGAATACTTTTTCCATTTTAACCTCTCTATAGACTAATTTACTTATGCTTTCTTTTAATACTTGTGTCATGTTTTACGTTTATATTATTGGTGAATTTTAAGGTCATTTGTGAGTATGGTGTAAAGAATAAATATCACATCTTTTCCCAGGTGACTATCTGGCTGTCCCAGGACCACCTGATAAAAAAGTTCATCTTTGCCCCAGTATTTTGAGATACTTCATTTATCATTTGCTATATTACTGTGTTCATTTCTGGAATTTTTAATCTATTTGATTGGTCTAGTTTCTGTGTACCTGTGCCAAGCTCTTTCTTTCTGTTTTTTTTTTTTTTTGAAAGAAAGAAAAAGAGAGGAAAGAAAGTGAGAGTGAAAGAAAGAAAAAAAAGACTGTACGAGAGAAAGAAAGAGGAAGGAAAAGAGGGAGAGAGAACAGGATTCTTGATCCTAAATATATATGCACCCAATACAGGAACACCCAGATACATAAGGCAGGTTCTTCATGACTTACAAAGAGACTT
>CAUYLG010004001.1:0-58139 GCA_963573385.1 Cacajao melanocephalus
GAAAGACTGGACCTGGACTTGACAAATTGCCATTGGTAGCCCAGCAGAGGTACCCACAGGTGGGCTGGAGCAAGTAACAGATTGACCGGTGGGGAAACAAAGCATGGGCACCTGTATTGGTCAGAGAGAGAGACTGGACCCAGACTTGGCGTGCTGCCATTGGTCAGGCTCTCGGCGGGATTTTTAATTTTGGGCTGACAGCATGATTTAGTGCTGAGTGTGGGGCTAAGGGTGGAATGCAGGAGTGGGTGTGGGGGGCTTACATGGAGAAGGCAGGAGCCGGTAGGATGTCCGGCCTCCTGATAAGTGTTATCAGGAGCGGAGGGGGTGAGTATTGTCCATCCGGCTCCTGGCGAGGCTATCGGCCTTACAGCTATGAGTAGCCACCTGACAGATTTCTAGTCAATGATGCACAAATGTGAGTTGACTTCCGGTTTGCCGGGGGAAGCTTTTGCATTTTAGCTAGAAGAGATCACTGTGGCTAGCAGTTGTTCTTCCCCCACCTCTAGCTGTGAATGTAGAAATGGCTGGAGCGGCAGCAGCTACTTTATGACTGTGGGGTACAAGCCAAGAGACTCACAGAGATGCTGTCTTCCACAGAGCAGGGCTGCTAAATTGACACTTCTAATTGCCTCTAGACTTAACATATGAGAAAAACCCTGTTATCTAACCAGCCAAATATATGCTAGCCCAGTCAAAGTGCTGTGGTAAGGACCAAGGGCTGCTAAACACATTGTATGAATTGCTCGATTTCATTTACTTATTTATTCCTGTTGAGATACATCCTTTGGATGTCATATTCCGTTATTCCAGTCTCTAAGATCTCTTTGAACTATGCTTCTGTTACTCAAATTACTGAGTATTTCTCAGAGCCTTGTGAAATATACATATAATGATACAATAATACAGTATTTAGTTATATATATGTGTATATATATATATATATATTTTTTTTTTTTTTTTTTTGAGACTGAGTCTAGCCCTGTCACCAAGGCTGGAGTATAGTGGTATGATCTCAGCTCACTGCAACCTTGGCCTCCTGAGTTCAAGCGATTCTCTTGCCTCAGCCTTTCGAGTAGCTGGGATTGCAAGTGCGCACCACCATACCCAGCTAATTTTTTTTATTTTTAGTAGAGACAGGGTTTCGCCATGTTGGCCAGGGTGGCCTCGAACTTCTGACCTCAGGTGATCTGCCCGCCTTGGCATCCCAAAGTGCTGGGATTACAGATATGAGCCACCACACCAGGCTTTTTTATTTTTTATTTTTGAGTTGGAGTCTCATTCTGTTGCCCATGCTGGAGTACAGTGGCGTGATCTTGGCTTACTGCAACCTCCACCTCCCAGGTTCAAGCAATCCTCCTGCCTCAGCCTCCCAAGTAGCTGGGATTACAAGTGTGCGCCACCATGCCTGGCTAATTTTTTGTATTTTTAGTAGAGATGGGGGTTTCACTGTTGGCCAGGATAGTCTTGAACTGCTGACCTCAAGTGATCCACCCACCTGAGCCTCCCAAAGTGTTGGGATTACAGGCATGAGCCACCATACCCTGCCGTATTTAGTAGTATTCCAAGTTGTCATTTAACACATTGACCAGCAAGAAACATGGCAGGGCTGCATAGGCCACTGGTGGAGACCTCTCCCCCTTGTATGGTTGTGTTCACCCAACCACGGCTGTGCCTAATTGTGCTGGAATTCCACCCATACCACTCCATTTTGTGCCCAAGAAGCTTATGAGATATCCTGGCCTATCTGTCAATGAAACAATTCCCTGTACCCCTGGAATGCCCTAGGAAATGACAGCATCATGGAATGAGCCCCTGGATCCATGTGGAGTCTTGGTCCCATACTTGGCCACTCAACTCCATCCAGAAGACATGGGTTTGGAGAATAGGGCCTTGGGAGAAGGGTCCAGGGAGTTGATGGATATTAAAGCACTTTCAGTCCTTGAAGGGCACTGGGTAAAGCAATAGCCTTTTACTAAATCCAGCTGCTTCGATTCAAATTTGTTGCCCCCAGCTGCCCTTCACAGTCGAGCCAAGAGGCCAACACATCTATGCAACTGCTTCTCACGCTCAAGGAGATTCTTCCGGACCCAAAGCAGTTGTTGCTTTTGGCAGTGTCGGTTGCCTTTTTCTGACCTAAAACTTCCTAAAGGCCTTTGTTCCGAGGCCCTTTCAGGACCTGAGAGCGGCAGGCCATCCTGGTTTTCCCTTAACTGCAGAGCTACACCTGGCCCCGATCACCAAGAGTCAGGGGAGGCTCGTTTCCGCCTGATTGAGGGAGTGTGGAAGCCAGCTCCTTTTGGGATGTCTGCCAGCTTTCAATGATCCCTCGTCTTCTGGCGCTGGGTCCAGTCAACGGATCACAGAGGGTGGCCAGGTCTTTAGCTCCACTCACCCCAACCTGGCCACTGCCAGCTGAAGGGACAGGGTCAGACATTTGACTCAAACTAGGTCAAATGTTTCTCTACTAAAACTCCAAGTGGGGCCAATGGAGGTTGTCTCTGCGTAAGCTTGGGAGCTCAGGGGCAGCCCTTTTCTGGCCCCATGAGGACTGAGTAGCAAAGTTGGTCTCCTTAGAGAGCAAAATACAGTAGCACAGAAATGGAGAGCCGTAGGAGTTCCTAGTCCACGTTTCCAGAATCTTCCTAAGGCGCAACCATTTTCATTCTTGGGTTAATTGCTCACTTTTGCTTAAGCTAGATAATCTGTCCTTACATTATTAACAACAAACAGGAAGGCAGGATATAGACAGCCCTGAGGTGTTCCGGGATTTAAGTGGCTGCAGTTTGCTTCACACTAACCTACCCTTCAGCAAAGCTGCAGCACGGAAGCCTCTGAGACCTGCTTTCTCCAGAGGGAGCTGGCAGTCACATGCAGGGCTGATGTTAGAACTCCTCAGGGATCTCCTCCACTCCTACCTAAAATGAATGGTTGGCCATAATCCCAGCACTTTGGGCCCAGGTGGGTGGATCACCTGAGGTCAGGAGTTTGAGACAAGCCTAGCCAACATGCTGAAAACCTGTCTCTACTAAAACCACAAAAATTAGCTGGGCGTGGTGGTGGGTGCCTGTAATCCCAGCTACTTGGGAGGCTGAGGCACGAGAATGGCTTGAACCTGGGAGGCGGAGGTTGCAGTGAGCCGAGATCGCACCACTACGTTCCAGCCTGGGCGACAGAGCGAGACTATGTCTCCCAAACACATTAATAAAATGGATGACCTGTTATTTCCACAATCGGAACAGTAGTCAGCCCTCAGATTAACAAGGGACCTAAGGCCACAGAGCGACAAGGACACTCAACAATGCCAACCCAGCTATGTTTTGTGTGTGGTAAAATATAATATACAATTTGCCACTTTGATCCTTTTTGTTCTTTTGGGACAGCACCTCGCTCTGTTGCCTTGGCTGGAGTGCAGTGGTGAGATCATAGCTCACTGCAGGCTTCACCTCCCAGGCTCAGGTGATCCTCCCAACTCAGCATCTCAAGTAGCTGGGACCACAGGTGTACGCCACCACGCCCAGTCAGTTTTTTTGTTTTTTGTTTTTCTGTTTTTTGTAGAGATGGGGTCTCACCATGTTGCCCAGGTTGGCCTCGAATTGGGCTCAAGTGATCCTCCCACCTCAGCCTCCCAAAGTGCTGGGATTACAGGTGTGAGCCGCCATGCTCAGCCCATTTTAATAATTTTTAAGTGTATAATGTAGTGGCACTAAATATAGTCACAAAGCTATGCAACCATCACCACCATTTCCAGAGCTCCTTCATTATCCCAAACAGAAACTCTACTCATTATACCGTAACTCCGCATTTTCCCCTCTCCCTAGCCTCTGGTTACTTTTAATCTACTTTCTTTATAAATTTACCAATTCTAGGTACCTCCTATCATGGGAATGGTAGAATATTTGTTCTTTTGTGTCTAGCTTATTTCACTGAACATAGCGTGCTCAAGGTTCATCCACATTGCAGCATTTAAGGTGGAATTCGGCTCCATCATATGGATACGCCACACACTGTTCATTTATCTGTTGATGGACATTTGAGTTTCTACCTTTTGGGTATTATGAATAATGCTGCGATCAGCTTTGGTGTTCTGACGTTTGACTGTAATGGCATTCAGGGATATTTTGACGCTTCTTTCCTGTTTTTCTTTTTGTAGTGTTAAGGAGGAACCCAAATGGAATCAAGGAGTGGAAAATAAAAATCGGTTTCCTATGCCTCTGCACTTCTCCTCTCTCCTGTTCATCCCACTCTGCCATAATTGCCTGTTTGCCTCCCAATTGCCCACAACAGGGCAGACAGTCTGAGCACAGGCCACACCTCCCATGCAGCGGTGGTTTTGTGATCTGTCCACCTGGGTAAGCTGAACCACACTTCCCAGAATTCTCTTCCCGTGTGTCTCTGGTTAGAGTGGAGCACAGAGAGACTAGTGGAAGGTTTGGAGGTGGGAAGTGAAGCAGCAGTCATTTCACAGCTCACACGATTTGTGGCTTCTCTGCTGGCTCACCTCAGCAGAGGCAGGAACTGACATAGGGCCGGGCGTGGTGGCTCCCACCTGTAATCCCAGCACTTTGGGAGGCCAAGGTGGGTGGATTGCTTGAGACCATGAGTTCAAGACCAGCCTGGCCAACATGGCAAAACCCTTCTCTACAAAAAATATAAACATTAGCCAGGTGTGGTGGCGCATGCCTGTAGTCCCAGCTACTTGGGAGGCTGAGGTGGAAGGATTTGCTTGAGACCAGGAAGGTCAAGCCTGCAGGGAGCTCAGATTGCACCACTGCACTCCAGCCTGGGCAACACAGTGACACCCTTTCTAAAAAAAAAAAAAAAAAAAAAAAACCTGACATGGACAGATGTGTCTGCCTTCAAGGGCTCCCACTAGCACTTGTCCTCCCTTACTTTCCATCTGTCCATCCTTCCCAATTGTCTACAGAGACTGCGTAAGTAGCCCTGGTGCCAGTGACTGTGTAAGGTCAAATTCCCACAACAAATCCCTTCAATTATCTCTTAGTGGCTCTGCTTCTCTGATGAAACCCTGGTGCATACACACTCATTTATTCATTCAACCAACAGATATTAACTGATAAAAAATACTGAGGACCACCATGCACCAGACACTGGGTGCTAGGCAGTGAATAAAACAAAGTTCCTGCCACCATGGTGTGATCTGTGCTGTCACATCCCCAAGGTACGCCACATGCTGAAGGAGCATCTGGGGACCAGGTGTTGGTGCTGACTCTTCTGTTAACACCTGTGTGACTTTGGATCAGAATCCCTTAATCTCTCCACGTCTAGATTTCTTCATTAGTAAACTGGGGTGAGCAACCTCCCAATCTACTTCTCATATAAATGCAGGTGGAATTAATAGCAGTTGAAAAATATTTGCAAACCAAATAGCTCTCAAAATAATTAAACAAAAACCAATCCAGGACATTGTCATAATTTTTTATTACGTATCAAATTGTCTTCAATATAAGTTACAACTTGATTAAAGTTGATAGACATTTTTATCTATTTAAAGACAAAAAAATTCTTTTATGTACAATATCTTGTCTAGAGTCTAGCAAATATAGTACCTTTCATTGCAGGATTTCCGCTTAATATAACAAGCAAAAAGAAACAACTGAAAAAATATAAACCAAAGCAAACCAACCCCCCTTCAACTACAAATGTCAATATTGAATGAAGCATTAAAGACAAACATAAAATAACTTTAGCTTTTGTCTAGAAATGCAGAATGAATAGTAAAGTTAGTGGCAAAAACAAAAAACAAAGAAACAAAAATCCCAACAATCTTCATGGGTAAACTTCCCTGCTCAGGGATGCAAGCTGACTCTAGACCATCTCGCGGTTCCTGCGGATAGCACAGCACAAGATCATACTGAAGATCATGCCAAATATCTAGGAGAGAGGAAGAAACATGAGGATCAGGGTGGTTTTATCTAAAGGAAGGCTGAGGGAAAGGGAGAGACATGGGTCACCCAGTCCAAGATAAATGACAAGGAGAATGGCATCCAGGAGACCAAACGAGTTAGAGGGCACTGAAACAAGAGAGATGCAGGCCAGGTAATGAGAGGGACACGGGATGTGAAGGACCTGGGGGGTCGGCAGTCAGCTGCACAAGCATCTTCCTTGGAGAACTTTCGGGGGGGACAAGTAAGCTCAGAGCCAAATGTAATGCTCAAATTCCAGGCTTTCCTATAGTCCACACAGGTTAGAACTTTTGCATCTGTCTTTGTGTGTGTGTATTTAATATTCTATTTTATTTTATTTATTTATTTTTAGACAGAGTCTTGCTCTGTCACCCAGGCTGGAGTGCAATGGCGCTATCTCGGCTCACTGCAACCTCCGCCTCCTGTGTTCAAATGATTCTCCAGCCTGGCCAACATGGTGAAACCCCGTCTCTACTAAAAATGCAAATATTAGTCGGGCATAGTGGCGTGCCCTTGTAGTCCCAGCTACTTGGAAGGCTGAGGCTGGAGAATCGCTTGAACCCAGGAGGCAGAGGTTGCAGTGAGTCAAGACTGCGCCATTGCACTCCAGCTTGGGCAACAAGAGTAAAACTCCGTCTCAAAGAAAAACAAGAAGGTATTGTTTTATCTTTTACTGAAAGGTGCTTCATGCCTTTCTTAGATGCCGGTGAAGGGTCCAAATAACCACTAAAAAAGGAGGCAATTCTCTCTTTGGGGGCAGTCTGGGAAGGGGGCAGAGGCAGGTGGGGGCGGGGGAAGACTCAGTGAGCCAGGCCATCCCAGCGACGGCCGTGTTCCATCTGGGGCTGTCCGTCATGGGGAGAGAGGGCACGACCCCAAGGAACCTGGTTGGCCCTTGATGGTTTCTAGGGGCTGATTAGCAAGAGACCTCCTTCTGGCTGCCCATTTTCAGATGCTCTTCAGGAAATGGAACAGCTTTCACGCCGGTAGCCTCTAGTGAAGTACTTTCTCAGGGAGAAGAACAGCAGGTGCGTGAGGAGACATGGTCTGAGGACGAGCAGCGCCAGCACTGCCGCCCATGTGCCCTGAACCTTAACAGCTAAGAGAATCGACTCTGGAGAAACCCAGGAGGAACCCTGGATACTCCACTCAGGAGGTGAGGGGCTTTCATCAGAACATTGGCCTGTCTCTCCATTCCCTAGTGGGAAAATGGAAATACTAAGAGCATGAGGACAAAGTTAGCTGACAAATGCGCAGACTGTGACGGTGTCTGGGCAGAGCATGGGCTGAATCAACGTTAACTCCTCAGTCCCCCTCCTGGGACGACGTCCCGCCACTCACCATGACCACGGCAATGCCGATGCCCACTGCGCCGATGATGTGGAATTTACTGTCGAAGACCTCTTTGATGGCGTCAGGACAGGACTTGGGGAGACAAACCAAGGCGTGGGTCACACACAATCCCTGCTCCCCGGGCACCTCCTTCCTCCCACGGCACCCGTCTCACCCAGGAGAACTGGCGGATAGAGGGTGGGCTGGGGACAGGAGTGTTCAGGGATAAGAGACGTTCTGGCTGGTGGATGGAAAGAGGAACAAAGGGATGGCTCTGCTGGAGGATCCCTAAAATCTGGCAGGATAGACATCAGGGAAAGAGGAGGGACAGGCCCTGCTTGGGGGTCTACTTCTGATATGGTTGTAAGGTCACGTTTTATCATTCTGGAGTTGGACATTAACTCCAGCTTACAGGCAGGAGCCACTGACAAAGTCAGAGTTGGAGTCCAAGACTCAGAAGCACGCCTGCCCGTGACAGCTTCGGGGTTGGCAGCAGTGGGTGGTGCCAGAGCACTGGTCGTCCCCCTGTCCGGCCTTTGTTTTATTGCCCTTCAGT
The DNA here is from genome assembly GCA_963573385.1 of Cacajao melanocephalus. NCBI lineage: Eukaryota > Metazoa > Chordata > Mammalia > Primates > Pitheciidae > Cacajao > Cacajao melanocephalus. The sequence continues at coordinate 7,816 of CAUYLG010004001.1, forward strand.
AAACAGAGAACCCAAAGTAGGGGAGAAAGAGGTGCCCGGGACCCTTTCACAGGCAGACTGGGTCTTTCTGAAGCAGCACCTGGCTGCTGTCACTTTTAGGCCTGCAGCGTTTGCCCAGAGCAATGGGGCAGGGGCACCAGGATATTGCTCTGAGTTTACCTTCATCGTGATGGTTTCGAGTACTTCTTTCTTGGGGCAGATGTCCGAGATAAACTGTTCCACGCCTCCAGCCACACCACAGCAGTTCAACTGCAGCGAGAAGGCGGGGATGGGGATGAGAGGAACAAATTTTAAAAAGATTGGAATGTTTGCACTGGTCTGGTGCAGTCAGCACCCTGTGTGCAGACATATTCTGGAGAAGGCACAGGAGGATGTGTTTGCCTAGGCGACATACCGCGTAGTGGATGGCTTTCAGAGTTTCCCGCTGGGGCTCATCCTTGGATTTCAGTTTGTTGTAGGTGTCCTTGTAAAACTCCTGGATTTCCTTAATCACCTACAATGGGCAGACAAGAGAGGGGCAGAGACGGCATTTTAACATCTTTCTCCATGAACAAATGTTACCCGTTCCACCTTGTTCTCTCTCTTTAAGCTCTCAGCCACCAGATGCCTGTGGTTGGACGTCACTGGGCAGATGGCAGCCGCTAGCAAGTCCTTCGGGCACTTCCCATCTCTTCCCACATCCTCCAGAAACTCGCTCTGGCCGCTTCTCCCTGTCTCTTACACTTGAGTCAGTCCTTCAGCTCTATTGGCTCCTAAATTGAATTTCTGTGATCTTAGCTGGGCACAGTGGCTCACGCCTGTAATCCCAGCACTTTGGGAGACCGAGGCAGGCGGATCACCTGAGGTCGGGAGTTCGAGAATCTCTACAATCTAAAGGATAATAATTTAAAAACGCCTACTCCCAACTTGACTATTTTCTGAGGCTTCCATCTTCTTTTTCTCTCCACTTGGATGATTTTGGAAATTACTAAACCTCTCTCTATACAGCAGTTTCCACATTTGTTCCTACAGCTCATAGATTATTATGAGAATTTAAATGAGGTATTGTATATTAAGCCTTTACCATTAGATCCAGTAAAGAGTAAATCTGGAGGATGTGTCAGCTACTGTATTATAATATAGGAGATATATTATTATGTGCCTGCACCTGGTGCATCCCAATTTAATGCATGTTAAAATTTGATGCTCACCCACATCCAATTAACAGACCAACAGCCAGTATTTTTCCTTCAGCAGCTTTCTGACATTTTCACAACGATCCCTTCCTATTTCAATGGCTGTTGCTGTTATCGCTTGAATATGTGTTTTTTTAAACAGAGTTTCCTTGGCTGGTCTGAAAGTAGTGGATTATCTCAATGGATTGCTCACAGTAGTTACAGACGGAAGTCCTTGTTCCACTTTCCCCTGCTTCTCACTACTGCACTAGAGTAGTCTTAAGAACAAAACAAAATAATAGTGTTCCCGCCTCCAGCATCTCTCTTCCTTCCCCCTTCTTGCTAAACATGACAAGGTAGCCCTTCTGAAAACACGACTCTGATATGGCCCATGCTGGTCCAAAACTCTGCAGGGCTCCGCATGGAAGCCCAAGCTCAGCCATGCTCAGCCCCTTTGACTCCAAGTCCCCTGCCTCCACTAACTTTCCTCCTGAACGCATCTCTCATTCAAGGTTTAGTTCATTGCTCCCTTCTCTAAGAAGCCAAAAGAGATTCCCTCACCTTTTCAAATCCCATAGTACTTTGGATATAAATCACCTCTATGACCCTTGTCAGTTGCATGTCTTTTTCCCATACTAGATGGCCAAGTCTCTGGAAGTGGGGCCCATAGTTCAAACATCTGTGGACCCTGCACAGGCCTGGGGACAGCACTTGGCTCATGGGGGCAGCACTTGAACACGTATTTATAGATGAGAGGAGGAGGCGAGAGTTTCCAGCTCACAGAAAGCCTGTATTTCCTGAGTAATCTTTCTAAGAGTTGGGGGAAAGGGCTGTTGAGGTGTGAGATGGACAGACAGACACACACGCAGGCCCAACGAGTCATTCCTGAACATCTACTATGAGCCAGCACCACAGCTGGCACAATCCTGCACAGGGCAGTAAGCATGCTGGCAGTCCCTGCCCCGAGGAAGGCACATTCACTGGCACGTGATGAGAGAAGGGGCCTGGTCAACAGCTGAAAGCTGAACAAAGTGCCCAGCCAGGACCTGCCCCCTGCCGCACTGTCTCCCATCCCCCAACTCTCAAACCCAAGAGATCTCAGGGAAAAAACCTACCTCATCCTTGTGGGAATATCCCCAGATGGCCGCGGCGATTTCAATGGCGAATATCACCAAGAGGAAGCCGAAGAACTGGAAAGCAATGAGGGGATGGGTGAGGAACAGTCCCAGCCCACCAGCCAGGAAAATCGAAGGGTATTTTGGGACAAGGAAGAAGGACAACTCCCTGGGGAACAGGCATCTGGTGGCACAAATGAACAGCCTTGAAGGGGCAGAGAGGAAGTTTGCAGAACAGGCAGTTAACCAAGGCGAGGGCAGAGGTCACAGTGAGGCAAGGTGCTGGGGCAGGAGGAAAAAGCTGAGCACAGCCAAGCCCAGAACTAGCATTTACGAGGTGTTAGTTAAGAGTCAGTGAGCAGGAAACTACCACTGCTCACAAAAGCCACAGAGACTTGGGGAAATAAAGGGAATGAATCCACTTCATGGAGTTTGGAAAAGACCGAAACAGATTTTGAAACAAGGAGAAGGCAAAGGTACCTTTGGATTCAGGGTAAAAAAGCAAACGTGGTCCTCGAGAAAAGGGGAAACAAAGTCCTTTTAGTTGCCCAGGGGAAGAGATAAGGCAGGCTCCAGAAAGGAAGAGGGGCGATGTCTCACATCGGGGAGGAGCCCGGGCTGAGGACGGCATGGCTGCCTGGCCAGGTGGCTCAGGGGGCCTGGAGTGAGGAAAACTGGGAGGCTGAGGACAGCTCATGGCCTCTGGGTACCTTCTTGGCCCCATCCCCCTCCATCTGTTCTGTGGGTCTGGGTCTGGGTCTGCTGAGGTTTTGGTGGTGGGGGTCAGGGTGGCTGGAGGGGATACTCACCAGTCCCAGCATGCACTGGGACTCCTGCACAGCCCCGCAGCAGCCCAGGAAGCCCACCAGCATCATGAGGGCGCCGGCTCCGATCAGAATATAGACTCCTGCGGGAGGACAGAGGAAGCACACACACGTGGAGACATCAGTTCAGAGGCCCAGGCATCTCTGGCAATTCCTGTTTTCCTCTGCCTAACTCCTGCCTCCCCCTCCTTGCTCCCCTTATCCCAGGGAAGAAGTTCCCTTTCCTTAAAATACAGCCTCCCCTTCCACCTCTGCCCCTAGGTCTCCTTCCCACCAGCCTCTCTTCCATGACTCGGCTTCACCAAGCCCATCCTCCTACCTAACCCTCAGCCCTTCTGGAAGGTGCCCATCAGCCTTCAGCTCAGGACAGAGAATATCCGAACTCCCACATTCGGAACGCAAAGTAGTGCAGTCTGTCAGCTCTTTCCAGCAAGATGAACCCACTCAAGCTAGTCAGCATAGAGCGGGGCACACTTTGGCTAACTTCTGGGACCCTGCCTTACAGAGGATGCTGTCAGAGCAGATTTCCAGCAGGAAGGGGCTGTGCACACCTAGGCACTCCGCCTACCCTGGGGGGGACCAACTCTGCCTGTTCCCAGAAGGGAGCCCTCCCTGCCCTGCTGCTGGGTGGCGGTTAGGCACACACAGTTAGGAATACCCAAAGCCACCTCTTGGCAAAGGCTCAACACCTGACTCTAGTGCAAAGGACACAGATCTAGGTGTCAGAAGACCCTTCTTTTGGTCCTAACACTGCTGCTAATTGCTGTGTGACCTTGGGTAAGGCATTTTCCCTCTCTGGGCCTCAGTTTCTTTACCAGTAAAATTAAAGTGGTATGTTGCTGGAAATTTCAAAAGATCTCTGTAGCATGCTAATGAGATCTTACAGCTGCAACTCAGTTACTCCAGGTTAAGAGTGAAGAGGCTCCTCCTTGCTAAGGAGAGGAGGAGTGACACTATTACTAAGCCCTTGATTTGAGTGGCTGATGGGAAGGAGGTGGGAGAAGGGCAGTGACTTCTAGAACTTTTGCTCAAACCCAGAACACTGCAAATTCCTGGGACAGGAGCACAGTGGAGCAGCACCAGCCCATTCACTCCACAGCCCACCAAAGGCCCAGAGGGGCCACCCCACGGTTATGTTCCTGAGAAGCCACAGCTGCCGTGCAGGGATTTCTCCTGTAGTTAGCACTCCTACACCAGTCCCCTGGGAAAACCAGCAGAGAAGTCTCCGTGCCTCCCTGTCTTGCAGGCATGTTCTGTCTAGCCTTGGGAGAGGCTACTGTCACACGTCGAGAGTACCGGCTCTGAAGCCCAGAATGCCTCAGTTTGGAGGCCAGCTCTGTGACTCCTCTCTGTGAAACAGTTTTCTTTCTGTAAAACAGGAGTAGCAATAATGCCTACTTCCAGGACTGCTGTGGGGATTAAGTGATATAATCCACGTATGCACAACAAATGCCAGCTGCTGTTAATCTCAATTGCACGAAGCATGAGTAACAATCATTAATAACCACCATAGTGAATTTTAGCCTGCTCCTGTCTCCTTACTTTTATTCTCCTTTAATTGGGACCAGAGAGATTTCCTTGAAGTAGGGGCTGAAACTGTGTGTGTGTGCATGTGTGTGAGAGTGTGTGTGTGTGAAAGTGTGAGTGTGTGTGTCAGAAAGTGTGAGTGTGTGTGTCAGAAAGTGTGTGTGTGTGAGAAAGTGAGTGAGTGTGTGTGTGTGTGTGTGTGTGTCTGTGCTGTTTCCCCACAATACACAGCAGGACACTCGAGAACCTCAGCAGGTGACACACTGACTTCACTGTCCTGCTTCTGCACCAAGCAGGGCTGAGGCTTTGCAGGCAACAAACCGTGCAGTCTGCCCGCAGCTGAGGCTCACGGGCAGCACAGAGCAGAATGCACACAGAGAGCGTTTGTGCCTCTCCCTTCTCCCCCACATCGGTTGTGAGGTCAAGTCACGTGGGGTTACTGGCAAACCCCATGTTGCATGAATATGGGTATTGTTCTTGTGCATGCCTGGCCCAGACTGGGCAAGGGGACAAATGTAGCTTGTCCTCAAGTCAGGTCGCATCTTCCTCGGCAGTCAAACACTGCTGGGCCACAGGCTCAGCCTGGGGAGGCTGTGCGACCCCATGCATGGGGCCCTGGGTAAGAGGGCGGCCTCCTTCAGTTCTCTCCATGGGGACAGTGGAAAGGCCCCAGTTTCTCCCCATCTCACAGGGGCAAGACAAGGAAGGATGAGGTCACTCCTTTGAGCTCCATAGCAGGGGCTGAATAAACAGGAGGTATTAAGAGACCAAAAGGATTTACAGGCCCATGAAATAGAGTGGAGTGGGAATGAACAGGCAGACACGTTTTCTCTAAGTCCAGATCCCAGATCGTGAGCCTGGTGACCCTGCAGAGGCCAAGGGAGTTGGCTTCGCTGCAAGTGAGCTACTAAAGGGAAAAGCATTTCCCATGCAGAGAGAGGGAACATTCTCCTAATGGGCCTCCTGGTTAATATTAAATATTCATGCTAGGGCTCAGCAGAGGAAGATTTTAAGATCAAGGGTTTTGTGGGCTCTAAGTCTTGTGTGGATGGCCACACATCTGCAGTGCCTTGCTTTAGCCCTCTCTAGTCGGGGGGAAAGAGAAGGCATTCCCTGGTGACTGTCTGCGGGGACTCAGCGGCAGCTGGCAAGCTTTAGTGTGGCTCATCTGAAAGCAGGCTCCACGGAAGTCATAGAACCACTGAGGGCTTGGGCTGCTTTTTAAAAGGGCTGCTCAGGGCGTTTGGAAAGGCGACTCATCGCTTACCCCCAAAGCTTGTTAGCCAAGGCTGGTGATGATAAATGACAAAGTGTTCCCCCTTATAAAACAAGTGAATGTTAGCTTGCTGCTGTCTGACTCATGGAAAAAGTTATCCATCACAGAGCCTTCTCTAGGATTACTGCATTAATTTGCTTAAGGGTTGTTTATTCTTTTTTCAGGCTGACATTATAGGCCTAGAAAAAAAAAAAAAAAAAAAGAAAAAAACGCTGGTGTAGCAGCAGTAGCATATGCCAGGGTGTCCTTTACACAAGAAATGGAACAGTGTTTTTTACTGTTCATCAGGGCTCTTGGCTTAGGCCAGGGAGAGGACACAGCAGGCTCCCATCCCTACCCCAGCTCCATCTTGCAAACAGCACTCACCACGCCTGTTTGCGTGAAGGAGAACAAAATCCAGTAGGGCCTCTGGCCTCCAATAAAAGTTTATTATATTCAAATAACTCCATCAGGTGTTCAAAGGAGCCCTACCTCTGCCCTCACTGGTTCTGTCTTGGTTCCCTGCCCTTCCGTGTTCACAGGAATAAGTGCCACAGTGGAATTCCATTTGCCACATGATGTACTTCTCTGCCCCAGAGGGGAGTGGGTGTGTAAGCTGTGCCGGTTTCAGGAGGGAGAAAATGAAGCCCACAGCAACAAAAAGAACTGCCGCAGGTCACAAGCCAGGATGGGGATGCAAGCTTACTGAGGGCAAGCACTGCGTGTCCTGAAAATCACCAAGCACCTCATCATGGATAGGGGAGCTGGCTGAGGGACGGGACTGGGGGCGGCATTCATGGCCTCTGGCTGGAGACCCCTAGATGCCCTCATTCAGCAGCCATGGTTCTGGAGGGACACCAGGGAGTTGGGAAGGGCTGCTGGCCTGGGACCAAGAAAATGAAGTTCCCCAGCATGACTGCAGCCTGGGATTAGGGATCCTGCTGACGGGCTGAATCTCCAGGCCTGGACTGCAGAGAAGGCCCATATAAGGCTGTCAGCTGTTCTGGGCTCACCACAGACTGTTCTGAATGTGGGAAAGGTTTTCACTTGCTTTTCTGCCTGGTTATATACTCTCTCTCTACTTTGTAAGCTGCGGTGCCCCTGGAGAAAAGACACCCCTGGGCTGTTCAGGTTTCCTGAAAACTCAGCTGCATGGTCAGGCTGGCCTGCAGGTTGTGCTGCAGAGAGTGGGTGGCCCAGCGCAAGAACAGGCACCCCATGGCATCGGGAAAAGCAGTCGGGATGTGGCTGGCACTCCAAGCTCCTCTGCTGGGAGAAGAGTTCTGGGCCAATATGGAAGGCAGGTCTCACAGCCTCGTGGGGAAGGGGACACAGAGCGATGCCTCCCTGGCCCTTTGCCCACGGACCATGATTATTATTTCCTAAAGCATTCAGTGAAGTTCAGGGCACATCCCAGACCCAAGCAGTGCCCACAGTGCTGTGCTGCTGTTCTGTTTTTTTTTTTTTTTGAGATGGAGTCTTGCTCTGTCGCCCAGGCTAGAGTGCAGTGGCATGACTTCAGTTCACTGCAACCTCTGCCTCCTGGGTTCAAGAGATTCTTGTGCCTCAGCCTCCCGAGTAGCTGGGATTAGAGGCACATGCCACTACGCCCAGCTAATTTTTGTATTTTTAGTAGAGACGGGGTTTTGCGATGTTGGCCAGGCTGGTCTCGAACTCCTGACCTCAGATGATCTGCCTGCCTCGGCCTCCCAAAGTGCTGGAGGCTGAGGCGGGCGGATCATCTGATGTCAAGAGTGAGCCACTGTGCCCAGCCACAGTGCTGCTGTTCTAACGTCACTTGCATCATCCCCCTTGCCTGCGCTTCCACAAGCAGAATGAAGTCTTCAAAGCTCCTCTCTTTTCCCAGGACGGGGTGTAGCTGCAAAGGATCTGTATTTCTCTGGCAGAAATAAATGGACAGCGGCCCTTAAGTTCCAACTAGAGGATCTGTGTCTCTTTGGGGTTGTACCTTCAAGTCACCCTCCTGGTCACTTCACGTAGGACCACTGACCACCAGGGGGGCCTTGCAGTGACCCACAGGATCTGAATCCTGTGACGTTCCCAGAGGTGAGCCCCAGCTCCTCCAATGGTGCTCATTACTCTCCTGCCACGCCATGGCTTTCCCACCTGTCAGCTGCTGGCTGGGCCACCGACGCAGGGGTTTCTCTACCCGACTATAACTTGGGTGAAGCCCCACCCCATCCCTGCTAATGGGGCACATTCAGCCAGTATACACCTTTCCATTCCTACAGAGGGAGACCCCACAACCTGGCACAGACAGTCCAAAAAGCAGCTCTTTTAGGCCTGGGTTCAAATCCTGGCCCTGCCTCTTGAGGGAATATGAGCTTAGACAAGTTATTTAAGCTCTCTAGGCCTCGGCTCCTGCGCCTAGGAGATGGGAATCATTCCACACTCCTTGCAGAGTTAAGGGGATTAAATTATATAACAATACAGACAAGGCAATGAATGACACACAAAGAAGGGGGGGCTGGAAAATGTTAGTGTCTTCCTCCCAGTTCCATCCTCTTACCCATGAGATTCTTACCGCCCACATCTAAAAATATGTAGAATCAGCCATAGAGGCTTTGAGTAACAGAAAAGAAAAAGTGGGTTGTTAGAAGCAGCCGGGACAAGGGAGGACTGAGTCTCTTCAGAGGCACATGCTGCGGCCACAGGGTTTGTGCTTGGGAAAACGGGCCTGACTGTGCCTGGTCCTGTGGGCTGACCTGCGGCCCCCACGTAGGGCTCCCTTCTGGAACATGGCTTGGAGCGTGGAGGTCTTCCCCAGCGCCTGCACCTGCACCAGCTCCTCCCTCCTGCTCTGCAGGACAGCATTCCAAGCCTGCCACAGACTCGAAAAAATGCTCTGTTGCTAAAACAAGTCAGGGCGCTATAGAAACCTGTTCCCTAAAAACTCTGTATGTGTCGTTTTTTTTTTTAAACATACATTGTGCTTTCTGTCACTTTCTTTCTGACAATAGACAGACACATCCCAAAAAACGCCAGCTAACAACAAAAGGCAATAAACCAGCAAAACTATCCACAGGGCTCAAATGTTATGCAACCAAATGAGCTGTTTCTCAAGACTCTCCCTACCCAGTTCAAGAGGTGGGAAGGGAAGGTCTACTTGGCCGGCCAGCCTTGCTTCTCCCTGAGGGACTGAGAGATAACTGTTTTCTCCCTCCTTTGTAAAAATAACTTTTTTGGTGGGTGGGAAGGAAGTGGCCAAACTTACACTTTGAGCCTGACGACATGTCAGCATCATCCTAAAAATAGGAGGTTTCCTTTGTTCCTCACAAATGAAAAGTTTCCTACCTCCAAGCCAGGCAGGGTACAGCCACAGAGTCTGAATTCACGCAGACGCGGGCAATTGCACTTGGCAGGCACCGGGTTCCCCCTCCTCTGAAGGGAGCTTTGACGTGGTGATACGGCAATGAGATGGACAGAATGGTGCTAGAAAGGCTGCCAAGAAGCCTGAGTGCAGAAAGAAACGTGCCAAGTCTGTTCACGTTCAGAGGATCCCAAGCAGGCTTAAATTGGAAGCCTTTTTCCCAAAGCAAAAAGACGCTTCAAAAACAAACAAATAAAACTAAACTCCATGGCATTTACCCCAGTACCAGGGGTCCAAAGGGCTGGGCAGAGTCCCTTCTAGTCTCTCCCACTGTTGCTGTGTTTTCCAGGAGGCTGATGTTTTCCTGAGTCTCAGAGTCCCTATCTGAACATTTAAGAGGGGAGCCATCTATATCTTCTTCCAGCACTGCAGATCCCCAGGACAAAGCTTTTTGAATTAAGGAAATGATGCAGGTTAAGAAGACGTATTAAAAGAGAGTATCGGAGATGAGAACAGAGGTTCGTAAACCCTCAAGAATGGGTGCAACTTCGGCAGAGCCAACATCGCATCAGAGAACTGTCAACATGCCCGACTTGGCCATCAGGAAAAGAAACCACATCAGTTAAATGCAAATTCATAGGCACAATGACATACACAAAAACTGCACAACTTGAAAGGGACACGACTGGCCAGCGTGGCCAGAGCAGAAGTCTTTCCCAAGCCCAAGTCCCTGGGTCAACATGGGGTCTCCAAAGTTGGAGGAACTTTGTTGGAGCCAGAGTCTGAATTCACCGAGCCTTCCCCGCCCCTCACCTGTGTAGAAGCTGGAATTATTATTATTATTGGTTTCTTGCTCGAAGATGCTCTTGGTCTGAGAGTCGAATCGGAGCCATAGTCCAATGGCAAGGACGGCAATCCCGGCAAGCTGCAAGACACATAGGACGTCAGCATTAATTCCGGCTGCCAGCGACAACAGTCCCCGCACACTGAAGGCTGAGACTGGCAAAGGACTTTGTGACCACCCTTGGCCTCTGTCCCTCATTTACCAATGGCATTGGTAGTTGCAAATGCCATTATGGCGTGTGCTTGATTAATTCAGGTACTAAAAATACCATAAAGCAAGGAACAAGCAATGACCCACCTGCCGCCCATTGGCCGAAGGGGTACTTTATCGGCAACAGAACACTATACAGCAGTGAAAACGGGTAACTCTAGCTACATGCCATACCATGAGCACATCTCACAATCCGAAACCAAAGAAACCAGAGCCACAGGAACACGCACAATATACGATTCCATGCAGTTAAAAATCGCTCTGCTGTTTAGGGATGCACACAGAGGTAGACGCTTATGTGTGCCTATGACAAAGGAAAAGGACTGTCATCACTGGGTGAGTGGTGACGTTCAGGTGGAAGAGGAGGTTACGCTCAGGGAGGTGGCACGTGGCGGGGGTGTCGTATTCTAACTGTTGACTTGGGTGATATTTACCCACATGCACCAGAACGGGCAGCTGCAATGTCCCTGGAGACCTGCTGCGCAGTAAATGACATGTCAGGCCTCCGCTTGCTGGCACCGCTGAACTAGACGCTGTGCAGGAGGCCTCCTGCCAAGTCGTCCCAGTGCCAGCTGAGCTCCCTCATCGTCGCCCGTACCAGGGCTTGCCGGGGGAGTGACTCACAGGCCTCCAGTGTAGTAGCCAGCTAGACACAGGAGTGGGTGGGCCCAGGTTTTGCTGGTCCACCCTCCTCAACAGAGGCACTCTTATGTCAGAGCCTGCTTGTCAGGGACCTTGGTTTTTGGCTCCAGGAGCTGGTGATAGTCCATGGTGTGGACAGGCCTCTCTTCCCTTCTTTCTTTTCTCCTCTCCTTTCCCTCACAATATGGCAGTGAGTGTGAGCGTGTTGGGTGGACAGTGGAGGTGACAACACTGGGAAGGGCTACCCCAGATCTCAGCCTGCAGCAGTCACAACCTCACCTACCCTCCAGGAGGGTAGGTGGATTTGCTCCTGCCAGGGAGGTGTGTTTCTATCACGAGGGGATGCAGAGTCTGGCTTCACATTCTATAGCTTCAGTGTTCCCATCTGTAAAGCACGGATTGTAAGATGTGGCTCTTCCCTGCCTCTTAGGTATGTATGGCTAAAGAATAAAGAAGATGTCGGCCAGGTGCGGTGGCTCATGCCTGTAATCCCAGCACATTGGGAGGCTGAGGTGGGCAGATCACAAGGTCAGGAGTTTGAGACCAGCCTGACCAACATGGTGAAACCCCATCTCTACTAAAAATACAAACATTAGCCGGGTGTCGTGGCACACGCCTATAATCCCAGCTACTCGGGAGGCTGAGGCAGGAGAATCACTTGAACCCGGGAGGCAGAGGTTGCAGTGAGCTGAGATCACACCACTGTACTCTAGCCTGGGCGACAGAGTAAGACTCTGTCTCAAATAAATAAATAAATAAATAAATAAGTTAATATCGGAAGTGCCTCTGCCTCTGAAGAGGGGGGTATGAAATGGGCTCTGGGAGAACCACCTCACTTTACCAGCATGAAGCCCCACAGCCCTGCACTCCCAGCCTCTTCTTAGCCTCTCAGCCCCACCTCAGGGCAGGCAGCTCCAAACACCAGTAAGGACTGCACAACGCCACAGGCCCCACGGCTAGGCAAGGCAGAGGAGAAAAACTCACAAAGGCACATGAATTTTAGAGTTAAAATGAACTTGAGAGCTCTGAGTTCAAACGTGGGTCTGGTTTTCCTTCTTAATAAAAGACAGGCATGTGAGGGAGGGTCTCCTGGCCTAATCCACAGGCAACAGATCACTGCTTGGCTGGGGAGAAGCATGAGTCTCCACTGTCCTGGACCCAGTAGGGTACTTGCATTCAGAATATGGGTTCCCAGACCACCAGGAGCACCACAGTTAGCTTGGGAGGGGAGGCGGGCCCTGCTGGGAGCATTCTGAGTAGAATAGTTATGTGGCTCAGATCCATGTACCCAAGGGACTAGACGAGCACACACTGGGTGGGTCTTGACTCTGTAAGTGGCAAGCCCTGGCCTAGGTTCCCTGGGGTCCCTGAGCATTAAAAGTACCAAGGTGATACTTTTCCTCCTTCCACCCTAACCCATGGAGGCCCAGTCAGACCCCTGGGAATGGAAGACTGAGGCTGCTGGCCTCCTTCTGGACATGAAAGCGTTAACCTGAACACTATAGGCCGGAGCTCAATTTTGGTCCACGTTTAGCCACAACCTGTTTCTCACCCCGGTCCTCCCTCTCACCCTGTCTTGTTACGCTCTTGCTAGCATGGGGAAATAGAGAGACAGTGCTCATTACTGTCCTTTTTGCTGTAGCCTTGTGCTTATCGAGCAATTATCTCCAAGTCATCTTATCTTCCCTGATGAGTGAAGTTACAACCCTATCCCTTATCTGCTGGAAAACTCCTTTTTTTTTTTTGAGATGGAGTCTCGCTCTGTCACCAGCCTGGAGTGCAGTGGCCCAATCTCGGCTCACTGCAACCTCCGCCTCCTGGGTTCAAGCGATTCTTCCGCATCAGCCTCCCGAGTAGCTGGGACTACAGGCATGTACCACTATGCCCAGCTATTTTTTGTACTTTTAGTAGAGACGGGGTTTACCATGTTGGCCAGGATGGTCTCGATCTCTTGACCTCGTGATCCGCCCGCCTCGGCCTCCCAAAGTGCTGGGATTACAGGCGTGAGCCACCCCGCCCAGGCAATCTGCTGGAAAACTCCTAAGTGAGTCGCAGAAAAGAATGAAGAAATCCCAGGCCTGCCAAGGAACTGAGCTGTAAGATGAGGTAAAGCTACACTGTACAGCAGCCTCTCGGCAGGAGCCGGGTCTCTTTGGGAATGTTCCATCAGGTGATGACAGGGTACCCCCAGGGGAACCTCCAGGGGTAAGGCCCCTTCCATCTCATAGAGAGCTCCAATGTCGAGGACCCTGAGCCAATATGTTTAGTCCAGTCACTGATCCAGTCTCTGTGCACAGGTGGTAAAAGGATTCTGGTCTGGAGAACTGGAACTGGGAGACAAAAGGAAGCATCTCAGGTCTTATCTTGGCCAAGGGCCAGGCCATGCCCAGAGTCGGGAGTCCCCCAGATTTGGAACCCACTTTAAACCTTACATCACGCTGCTTGGTTGTCAAAGCTGCAACACTTCACTACAACCGGGAAGGAAAAGCAGCTGGCTCTGGAAAAATGGAAAAAGCTTTCATAGATCTCCCACTCATATGCTTAACAACTCACAGTCAGAGAGGGAAAAGGTTCAAGTAAGAGAAAAGGGAGGACCAGGGGCAGGACTGGGAGCCCTTGGCTCACAAAAATCAGGAGTGAACCCTGCTGCCTTTCTTGATAGAATGACTGAGTTAACTGGCCAGAGGGGATGCATTGTGAAACATTAGCTGCCCCATTTTCTGTAATACCATTGGAGAAAATGCTCCAGTTGGCTGAGTCACAATGGCTTGGGGTCACAGGGTCACAAAACATGTATAACCAGTGCCACCCAATAATGGCTTTTACAGTTGTCAGGCAGCGCTATCTAAGGAACGCTAAAGGATTTTCTAGGATAACTCACTTTCTAGTGTGGCATAGAGGGGCTCCCCTGCCCCCATCCAGCTTTCACCCCAGCTGCTTTATTTTATTTTTTGAGACAGGGTCTTGCTCTGTTACCCAGGCTGGAGTGCAGTGGTGCAATCATAGCTCACTGCCACCTTGGACTCCTGGGCTCAAGCCATCCTCCCACCTCAGCTTCCTGAGTAGCTGGGATTATAGGTGCATGCCCCCAATCCTGGCTAATATTTTAAACTTTTTTTTTTTTTTTTTTTTTTTGTAGAGTCAGGGGTCTCACTATGTTGCTCAGGCTGGTCTTAAATTCCTGGCCTCAAGCAATCCTCCTGCCTCTGTGTCCCAAAGCACTGGGATTACAGGTGTGAGCCACTGTGCCCAGCTTCAGCTACTTTAATCACAGGAGAAACTGAATGCGAGGGGCCAGCGGCAAGAAACAGAGAGAGCTTTAACCCTGAAAAGACTGCACCAAGTCAATTCTTCAGGGACTCCAGAAAATGAGAACATAGGGGTCTGGGAGACCAAGGGGTCGATGGCTTCCTTCCAGGTTAATTAACAGACATATGGCAGGCATGCTAATCACACAATCGCCTCGATGGCTGCCCCCCTCCAGCCCCCCATCACCGGGGCAGAGCAGGTTTGATGTGGATGTTCAGTGAGGCAGTGCCCTGTTCCCAGGGCTCTGGAGAGAGGCTGGCAACCTGCAGTCTCCCCAGCTGGTGGGGTGGAGATGCAGGAGAGAGCCCAGAGCTTCTACTCCCAGCCCGAGGCCCTGCCCATGGTTTCCTCTTTTGTTTCCAAGAAAAGCCAAATGGAAACAGAAACATTCTGATTTTGCTGGGAAAAGCGAAAGCTCCTTTGCTATCTGGCCAAAAATGTTCCATCCCTTTGAGAGGGCAGGGAGGAAAAGGGGAATTTTTTCCCATTGTTTTACTGGAAATTTCTTCATTTCTTCACCGGTGCTAGTTTTTTTTCTTAGCAAACAATAGGCTCTGAGAGACACATGAGGTACACCTCATTTGAGCACAGGCTACAAAATACTCGCCCAGTGCTTCTGAAAACCGTCAAGGTCATGGAAAACAAAGAGAGACAGAAACTGTCACAGACCAGAGAAGACTGAGGAGGTGTCCTGGACAGCACCCTGGAACAGAAGCAGGACGTTGCATGAAAAACGAGTGAAATCCGAGTTAAGCCTGGAGCTCAGTTAACAGAAGGTACCAATGGTGGTTTCCGAGCTGTGACAAATGAAACATGGTAATATGAGATGGTACCGTGGGGGAACTGGGGAGGAGGATGAGCGAATTCTCTACGCTATCTCGGCAACTTTTCTGCAGATCTAAAACACTCTAAAGCAAAGTGTGTAAAACAACAAAGAAGCGGGGGCCTCTCTCTTTCAAAGCTTCCTGTCTCCTTCAAGAACCGCCCCATTAATTCACCTCTTTCCTGACTGTAGGTGGTCTGCCTCTGTCACATTTTTGACCTTTGCAAAGACACAGGCAGGTCTCTCTAACCTAAAAATCCAAATAGAACAAAACCAGAAACAGAGCCCTCTCTTTCTCCAGTCTTGCAGCTCCTTCGGGGTGCTCTCTGCCTTCCTTTCGCTCCTGAGCTGGCAGCGTCACCACCTCAAGTCCTCACCGGCTCGGCTCGTCACTGCATCTCTCCCAACCCGAAAGGGGTCACAAGTCTTAAGACTTCTGTTGAATCCTCATGTTTTGGGATCCTGCGGCAGCTGACACCACTGAACCCTGTCCCCTCTTCATCTGCTCCTTAGATGGAATCTCTCCAAGTTTCCTGAGTTAAGCTTCGTGCATTGCGCCTCTGCTCACGCAAAACCCTCCTCCTGGAATGCTATCACGGCCACCTAAGCCTCCTGCTTCCCCACCCATTTTCCCCCACTCTTTCCAGACAAATGGCAAATGCAGTCCCTGAGCAAGCCGAGCACGTGAGCAGGACAGCGTCACCTCTGTCCTGTCCTCTCCAGCATCCGCGCTCCACACTCTCTGCCCTTCCTCTCTCTGGGGCTTGCCTCCTGTCCCAGCAGAGCACGAGCTCCTTGAGGTCCAGGCAACCTCTGAGTCATTCTTTTATCTCCTCTGCCCCATCCATGCTTTGGACAGATGGTCATTAGTAAATAATTACTCCATAAATGAATTCAATGAATTTAGTGAAAGAGTATTTGAAGCCCACCTGGATCTCTTCTCCTGGGTCCTCTTCATTTGGACCAGCTTCCTTTCTCACCTGGAATTTTATCCAGATCCATCTTCTAATGTCTCACAAGAGTCAGAAACCACAAAGAACAATTATTTGCCCAGAGAAAACACTGGGGAAGACCCTGAAGGGAATATTTGGGGGATGACAACGATTTCCCTTTCTGTAGGTGAAGGATGCCCCAATGTGACTTATGGGCAAATCCTTATACAGACTTTTGAAAAACAAAGTTTACAAAAAGCCCATGCAGGCCAGGTGTGGCGGCTCACGCCTGTAATCCCAGCACTTTGGGAGGCCGAGGCGGGCAGATCACTTGAGGTCAGGAGTTCGAGGTGAAACCCTGTGTCTACTAAAAATACAAAAATTAGCCAGGCGTGACAGCGAGTGCTTGTAATTCCAGCTACTCGGAGGCTGAGGCAGCAGAATCCCTTGAACCTGGGAGCCAGAGGTTGCAGTGAGCAGAGATTCGAGCCACTGCACTCCAGCCTGGGCAACAGAGCGAGACTCCAACTCAAAAAAATCCTACCAAAACCCATGCAATACTGTCCTCAGTCTTTATCTGCAACTCTGCCAGCATCCCTATCCCTCAAAGAAGTCCAGTCAAACACTCTCATGTTTAATGAACACAGGTAAGCTGGTCACCCGGGGCTTATGCGAGCCTCAGGAGACATGAAAACCCAACAGTGGCCCAAACTCAGGCCCACAGTGAATGGTGTCCTGGTCATCCCTTGCCACACCCACTCAGCACTGAAAGCACAATTCACCAAAGGCTCCCCCGCAATGAGAATTTCAGTGACTCACACTGCAAAATCTTGCTGCAGGGACGGGTTCAGAAGTCTGAAACACATACCTGGAGTTAAAGGAAACATTTCCAATTTCAAAGGAGGAATAAACAAAAAAAATCAAAGTGTAATGGAGCTTAGGGGCACCTGGCTGCTCTGGGGACCCTATACCAAGTGTGCAAAACCACTTCCAGTTAGAACCTGGGGAGGTGCGTACGCACAGACTGGCCTCCTGATGGAAATTCCTGAAGTAGGTGTGCTGAAAGAGGAGGTAATCCAGAGGAAGAGGAAAGGAGCAATGGGTTGAATGAAGAAGGTGATTTCAGTGTCGGGGGAGGACGTACCGCATGCCACTTCCCCAGGTGGGAGAAGCCAAGTTCGCCTATGGGACAAATCCTGCTTCAAAGAAAAATCGTCTGTGGTCAAACAAACTGGATATTCTTATTGTGGGTCCCCTTTTCGTCCAGGTCCCCTCTTCTATAATATGACCTGACAGGCCATACACATTTTTTTTTTTTGAGACAGGGTCTCACTCTGTCACCCAGGCTGGAGTGCAGTGGTGTGATCATGGCTCACTCCAGACTTGACCTCTCTAGGCTCAGGTGATCCTCCCACTTCAGCTTCCCAAGTAACTGGGACTACAGGTGTGCACCACCATACCCGGGTAATTTAAAAAAAATTTTTTTAGAGATGAAGTTTCCTCATGTTGCCCAGGCTGGTCTTGAACTACTGGGCTCAGGAGATCCACCCACTTTGGCCACCCAATGTGCTGGGATTACAGGCATAAGCCACTGTACCTAGCCCATTTTAAAAGTATTTGTTACACTTCCTCTATTCAGCTGTCTTGGAAAGCCTAGATCACTGTTCACAGCGGTTTCTCGCTGAGGACTGCCTTAGCCTTGAGGTGGCCACATCTACCACTTTGGAAGGGGTTGGAGGTAGGCAGTGGGAGTGGATGGAGTCCAGGAAGAAGGGAGAACTTTCTTCCCAACTTCCCATTGTCCTCCTGGAAAAGCAATGTCTACTTGGTTATTCTGCTGAGCCCATGGTCAAAATAAGGCACAATTTTTAGCAGGGGACAGGTGACTTAATAGAAAGAATAGTGAGCTGTCACCTGCACAGCTGTACCACCCAAAGCCTGGTTCTATATGGGGTGCGCATCAGAATCATCTGGGAAAATACTTTTTATTTGAGACAGGTCTCACTCTGGCGCCCACGATGGAGTGCAGTGGCACAATCTCAGCTCACTACACAATCTCGCTTGCCTCCCAGGCTCAAGCTATCCTCCTACTTCAGTCTCTCGAGTAGCTGGAACCACAGGTGGAAGCCACCACACATGGCTTTTTTTTTTAAATTATTTTTTTGTAGAGACAGTGTTTCACCATGTTGCTTAGGCTGGTCTCAAGCTCAAGGAATCCACCTGCTTCGGCCTAACAAAGCACTGGGATTGCAGGCGTGAGCCACTGCACTCAGCCTACCTAGGGGATTTCTGAATATGCACCTGCCTTGGCTATCCCAGGGGACTCTGGGACTCCCAGGGATTCTACTGCACACCTCTGTTGAGAATGACTGCACTGTGACGTGTATAAACTTGAGCTCTAATTCTGGCACTGCTACCTGGGAGCTCTCTGACACTACACACTTTCCTCAGCTTCTCTGAACATTACCGTCCTCATTTGTAAAAAAATATTGTATGATTCCTGTCCTGCCTTCAACATGGGTTGGAGGTGAGAATTAAAGTAATGGATGTACAGAAGTGGTACAGCGAGCTGGATTCCATAGGGGGAAAAAATGACAATGATAATAAACCTTGAGAAAGACATGAGGTGACAGTGGGGCAATTCATGGGCCTTCTGTGGATGGCTGTTGTGTCCTCCTGTGATCGGAGAAGGCGGCTGGGTGGCAGCGGGGGAATTTAGGACACTGGGGTTCTGTTTTCTGGTTTCTGTGAGAGTCTGTGTGAGCTCTGGGTGGTGGAGGAAAATGGATAAATTTATCTGCTTCATACCCGCAAACTGCCATCCAGAGCTCCACTAAGACTGGATGGGAATGGCCAAAGAAAAGTGGGGAAGGAAGGTTAAAGGGAGGCTGTTGGCTCAGACTCCAGGCTTCTGTCCTTCCTTGGATCACAGACTGCTTCTGTGGGCAAATTAACCCTGCTGAAAGGAGTTATTACAGCAGCAGATAACAGAGAGGGAAGGGATTTTCCTGGGTTGGGCAGGAAAGGAAACCTTGACCTCTTTATCACCCTCCTTCAGTAAGATGCTTGTCAGCCCTGGTTTTTGTTTTTGTAATGTACTAAACTTGAGAGACCATTAATCATAGTTGTTCATGGCACCCAAGAAGTAACACACCAAATATTGAGGATGCAAGCTTCCCCCACCAGCATTTTTCCAGGCCCCCAAATATCAGTCACGCTTTAAGAAAGCCACAGAAGTGGAGATAGGCCCTCTGTGTTCGCACAGACTTCAACATTTAAAAACAAGTCAGGCCACCCAGACCTGTGGGCTCTGGGCCTCACCCATCTCCATGGCAACCTTGGCTCACTACTGCATGCCAAGCCTTGGACAGGCTGATTCACTTCTCAGGAAGCTGGGCTGGGCAGTGCCAGCAAGAACAAACAGGATCCTGATGCCCACAGCATTCCCTAACCCTCTCTGTGTCCTCCTCCCCCACCTCCAAATGAAGGCTGGGGCTGTTGTCTTTGGAAGGGCAAAGCCACTCGGGCAGGACTAGAGGCCTTGGGATGCTCCCTTATCCAGCTCTGCCACACAGTAAACACAAGGAACAAGAAAACCAAACTCCGCCGTAGTCAGCAGAAAAAACCACCACGACTCGTTCTCCTTAAGCATCAAGTAGACTACTGTGATAGTTCATGGCGGAATTTCTAGATGACAACAGGGCATATTACTAACGTTAGTTTTACTAGAGCCAAGTTGAAAAGCCCTGGAGATCACAGCCCTAGAGAACCTCAGTTCCCTTTTGTGGGAACTTCCCATTGTCCTCCTGGAAAAGCAATGGTTACTTGGTCACTCTGTGAGCCCATGGTCAAAATGATGCACAATTTTCAGCAGGGGACAGGTGGCTTAATAGAAGGAATAGTGAGCTGTCACCTGCACAGCTGCACCACTCAGGGCCTGGTTCTATATGGGGTGGCATCAGAATCATCTAGAGAAATAGTTTTTTTTTTGAGACAGGTCTGAGGCATGTTGGTCAGGTGCATCCTGGGGGGCCATCTCTTCTCTCTCTCTTTTCTTTTTGAGATGGAGTCTTGCTCTGTCGCCAGGCTGGAGTGCAGTGGCGCGATCTCACTGCAACCTCCACCTCCCGGGTTCAAGCAATTCCCTTGGCTCAGCCTCCCAGGTAGCTGGGACTATAGGAGTGCACCACCACGTCTGGCTAATTTTTTTTTTTGTATTTTAGTAGAGACAGGATTTCACCATGCTGACCTCGTGACCGCCTGTCTTGGCCTCCCAAAGGGCTGGGATTACAGGTGGGAGCCACCGCCCCTGGCCCATCTCTTCTTTCTAGACAACTTCCACTCTTGGGGCTTCTACCGAGCTGCTGTCTTAATACAAAAAATTAGCTGGGCATGGTGGCACACGCCTGTAGTTCCAGGTACTTGGGGGGTTGAGGCAGGAAGATGGCTTAAATCCAGGACGTCGAGGCTGCAGTGAGCTGAGATTGCGCCACTGCACTCCAGTTTGGGTGATAAAGTGAGACCCTGTCTCAAAAAAAAAAAAAAAAAAAGAGGCTAATGGTCAAGTTGTAGGTTATCTAGCTTAGGGAAAATAAAGAACACCATAGCAGCAATTTAACAACAGGAGTTACTATGTACAAGGACCCACACCCCCACCATACATTACAGGAGGTGGTTTATGTGAAGTCTCTCACTGAATCCTCTTATCACCCTCATTTTATGGATGAATCAGGCTCAGAGATTTTAAGCAACTCCCTCGAAAAGACACAACCAGGAAGAGGCAGAGCTCAAACAGAACCAGGTCCAGGCCCTCAGAGACAACTCGAAGCTGTGCTCTTCTCAATGCACACTGCTTCCTCACTGGCCAGGGCGTGACCGGGACGGATGCAAATCCCTGAGAAGTTTTTCTGGGGGACAAGTCAGGAGGCTTGCACATGTTGAATTTGGGAAAATGCTCTGACTTAAACCTTAACCTGGTGACAGGGTTTCCCTACCTGCTGCAGCTTGAGGACAGACGCTTTCGATTCAGGGGGTCGATCCCAGCCTAGGTGGGGGCCAAGAGGGAGGGAGGGAGGGCACCAACCACTAGCTTCTCCTTTGGGTTCGTTCTTCTCTCCCTCTGTTGAGGCTGGGAGAGGTGGTCCAGGAAGCTGCACCCTCAGGCACTACCTTCCTTCCACTTCCTACCCCTGGTGTCCACACACCAGGGTGACTGTGGCTCTGCATCTCTTTGGGACCTGGTTTCTGGGTGTGGGTGTTCTAGGTGTCCAAAAAATTCTAGGTATGAAGAATCAACTCCCTTTTGGGAGGCACAAGGAGTGAACTGAAGAGAAGTGCTGAGGCCACCCTTCTTGGTGTGGATGTGAAGTAGATTTTCCTTCAATTTCTATTGTAAATTAATTTCCAAGTTGAGCTCCACAAGGCGAGTCTCTGCCAATGGGGCGTTCTTACAGGCGTTTCCAGCAAAGTGCAAAACTGATCCCCCTCTTTATCCATCTTTCCCAAACTGGGAAAGTCTCAGAAATGAGTGTTTTATAGACAGATGGAAAGATAAGTCCTCCAATTTGTGTTCGAGAGGGAGAAAGACTAGAGGTAAATTTCAGCTTTGAGTGATCTTGTGTGATGTGGTTTCATGAACTGAAGCGAGAAGGCATGGATGAATGTGAACATTTAGACAACTTCACTCTGTGAAAAATTTTAATGGGAGGGACCAGTAAGAGCAACTACAGCAACAGCAGCAGAAGCTAACACAGGAGCTCTGCCTGTGAGCCAGGCCCATATAATAGCTTTACATTAAATATCCCATTAGTCCCAGTAACAATCCTGAGACACTGGTTGTATTATTACCTTCATTACGCAGATAAGGAAAGTAAGGCTTACGCAGAGTCACTAATTTGCTGTCTCCCCACAGGAATCAGCGTTTCTAACAAGACAACTCCCTGCCCACTCCTGGCCCACTCCCCCCAACCCCAGCAATGTCTCTGGGTCATAAATGACCCCTGCTATTATAAGTCGCTCTTTTACACCAACAGGGGCAGGCTGGAGAGAGGAGTCCACACACACACTGAAACCCAGCATTCCATGACAAGCCAGGTCCCTGGGGAGGCCAACTTCTGCCTTTTGTGGTCATTTAGTGCTCTAGACGCTGGGAAGATCATGGTATCTACCACACAACCCATACAATTCAACGTTAAAAAAAGTCAAACTTATAAAGCTCAAAAAAGTGCCTATTTCCTTGGATTCCTTGAGCTGCCTCCATTATTGGTGCCCTAAGCACATGCTTAGCCTGCCTACTGACTGTGTGGCTCCCCTTTCCAGGGGTGCTAGTGCAGCTGCGGCGGGGGCTGCTGGGTGGAAGGGTCAAGGTGGTCCTAGACAGCGACAGCCTGGGGGTGCCACCACCTTGCTATGCCTGGCTCAGTTGTGTGTATATATTTGAGCCTAGCCTCAGGCTGGTACAGGATTACTTTACAGGAGAACATTCCCTGTGGGAGCAACAGTAACGCAGTGCATCAGAGGTTCCCCAGGGAGGAGACTAGAAGTACACTCTAAGGCCCTGCTGCCCCTTCTGATTCTCAGTGGGCTGCCTTAGAGCCTGAGAGCTAGTTAGGATCATCCCTGTGAGAAATGAAGAAACAGGCTCCGAGAGGTAAAGTGACTTGCCCATGGTTACAGAGCAGGCATGAGTGACCCAGCCGTCAGCACTCTTCCTCTGTCCTGTGCACAGTACATGCCATGCAGAGATCAGCTACTTGCTGGCCTGTCTCCTCCCTGACAGAAGGGAGCTTGGTCCCCTCTCCAGGCTGTGGCAGAGGATGAAGAACTCCGTAAGCTTGTTCTCAGCATAGCTTTCTGCAAATTAGGCACTGCCTGGTCTGAACAAGTTCAAGAGTTGAGAAGTCCTCCCCTTCAAGTCAGTCAAGCATCATTTAAAAACCTGGAGCCCTTCTTCTGCCGTGGAGAGGAGAAAAGCTTCAGCGAACTGTGCTGGCGTTAGGATGTTGGGGCGGATTGGGAGGGAGGCCCCGGCCCAAGGTAACTTCTTTCTAAACAAGAAATCCCATTTCAAGTTTCCACTGCCTGCTTGCCAGACACATAGCATACGCCAGCCAGCCCATAAATCCCTTTTCCGCTGAAAGCAGGCATTTTGATCTTAACCAAAATCATCTGATGTGGGGGATTGTTTTGGATGTTTTGCTTTAAATTCCAGAATACCACACATTTGTTTTCCATTGTGTGTGCCTCACCGAACGGTCTGGCGATGACTGCACACACTCTGGCTGATATACTCTAGCCATTTGCAGCAGCTTGCTCTCAATTCCATCTGCGGAGCTGGCCACCACGTGCGTGCGTGGCCCTGAGTGGTGGGAGATGCTCCTTCTTTGACAGTTTCAAGCAATGCCACGTGGTGCCCGAAGTGGCAGGGTCGGCCAAAAGCACTTCCAGCACCGCTTGGTGGAACAGCCCTCCTCCTCCAACACAGGATCTTCCAAGCCCCAAACCAGCAAGGGAGGCCAAGGTCCCCAAACTCCTGTCTAATCTATCATCACCTGCCCTACCCCTCTGCCAGAAGCTCCTTCTTCATCTTAGGTCACCTAATTACTGGCAGCAAGCACTCAAATATTTGCTATCTATGTTCCACACCCTAAGCACTTCCCCGGAACTATTTAATTTTCACAGTAGGCCCACCAGGTAGGTAATATTATCTTCTGTTTTTTAGATGAGAAAACTGGGGCACAAAAGTTAAGTTGCTCAACTATCACACGGCAAGTAAGGGGCAGAGTTAGAACTTGAACCCAGAATGGTCTGACTGCAGAACCCAAATTCTCAATTATTTTGTTAAGCTGTTTGTGTTTTTGATCCATTGCTTCATTCTGAAGCCAGAATTCTTTCCCTTTTGCCCATTCTCCCTCCTATTCATATCTAATCCCATTTCAAAAGTGGCGTTTTCTATCTTTAAAGGCCCCAAGGGAGCCCATCTGCACAGGAAGGAAGGCAGCTTGCAGATGCCCACCTCTTTCTCCCCGACAGCAAGGCACCTGCAGTGGCCACCTGGGCTGAAGATGCCACCTACACCTGGTCTTGCTCGGGAAGAGGGGGGCGGTGCTCGATGAAGAGTCTGAAAACAGCTGGTGCTTCCTCTCCCTGGCCTTTGGCCCGAGAGCTTCAGCCACACCTTTGGTTCCACTGGCCGGAGAGTCAGCATGGACAGAGGCAGTGCTCTGGGAAAGGACTCTCCAGGGCAACTCACACGCCTTCCTCTCCCCCGGGCTGCACTGCTGCAGCTGCCATTGGCATTGTGTCCACAGACGGGACCGCAGCCCATCCAGTGGCCATGGTCCTTCCAGCCCCAGAGTGGAAACCAGAGACTCTACCCTTCCCCAGCACCATCCTGCCAGCAAAGGGCAGAAGGAACAAGATGGCCTAAGTATAGGCCTCTGTGTTATATCCCTGAGCACGAGCTCTCATGACGTACCCCAGGGTCTGAGAATGCGAGCTTCCCGTGACGAAGAAGGCCTGTGTCCCTCCTCAGCCTGGAAGAGAATATAATTTCTATTTGAAATGAGCAGTCCTGGCTGGGCATGGTGGCTCATGCCTGTAATCCCATCACTTTGGAAGGCTGAGGTGGGTGGATTGCCTGAGGTCCGGAGTTCGAGACCAGCCTGGTCCACATGGCGAAACCCTATCTTTACTAAAAACATAAAAATAAGCCGGGCATGGTGGCGCATGCCTGTAATCCCAGCTACTTGGGAGGCTGAGGCATGAGAATTGCTTGAACCCGGGAGGTGGAGGTTACAGTGAGCCAAGATTGTGCCACTGCACTCCAGCCTGGGCAACAGAGCAAGACTCAGTCTCAAAAAATAAAAAATAAAAAAAAGAAATGAGCAGTCTGGGTCTCTAAAGGGTCATGTGTCTTAGGAAGCCAGGGCTACAATGTGACCAGAGTGGAGGAAAAGAAGAGTATGAAGAGATTTTCCCAGGTTTGTAGATAGGAAGCTTTAAAGCATCTGAGCTTAACAGTAATAGATTTAATTCCACAGCCACACGTTGTGAGAAAGGTGTTTACATTGCCCCACAGGGAGCAGGAGGAATATGTCTCAGTGGGAAGGGCCTCCTGTCTCTAGGAATGGGGCTGCTGAAGGAGGTATGGATGACTCCCCACCTGGAAAACATCCAGTGGAGTTGAGCATGAATTTGAGGTGTGCATGTACACTGGTACACTGCAACTGCCCACCTAGAAGGGAAGATGTGATGTAGATTCAAACAGCAGACTTTTATTGACTTGAAAAGCTATGATGAGGCTGGGCGTGGTGGCTCACGCCTATAATCCCAGCACTTTGGGAGGTCGAGGCGGGCAGATCACCTGAGGTCAGGAGTTCGAGACCAGCCTGGCCAACATGATGAAACCCTATCTCTACTAAAAATACAAAAATTAGCCAGGTGTGGTGGTGCATGCCTGTAGTCCCAGCTGCTCGGAAGGCTGAGGCAGGAGAACTGCTTGAACGTGGGAGGTGGAGGTCGTATGAGCCGAGATTATGCCACTGCCCTCCGGCCTGGGTGACTGACAGAGTAAGACTCCTCTCAGGGGCCGGGGGGTGGGGGGAGCAATAATGAGTTCACAAATAGTATGATTCTGATGACCTTCTCATTTAGAGTTTTAATAAATCAGTACACAGTGTTATCATACTATAGACTTAATTAATGTAGATTTAAAGGAAATTAAATGAAAATCCTAGAAATAGGTTTTGAATTAATAAATTCATAACTAACAAAACTGCCTGATGAACTTTACGGTACTTTCTGCCTCAGTCAAGGAGACCCATGCGTTGTGTTGTTTCCGCACTCGGATAATAACACGCAGCTCAGACTGGGAGTGTCAGCCAGGGACTGGCGCCCAAAGCTGTGAAGCTCGGTTCCGAGGTGGGGGCTTGGCAGGAGCCACCAGCTGCTTAGCCTGCCCAGAGCTGTTCACTGGAACCTTGGATGTGCACTGGGTAAGCTTTGAAGGGTTACTTTTCTAACAGAGCTCACAAGAGCCCACCATTTCTTCCCCCGGGCGCAATGTCTGGCACGAGGATTGAACAGGAAGGGCCCTTAAGACCCAGGTTTCTGATTCTTCTCCACGTCAGTAGTCCCCAAACTCTCTACCAGGGACCTCCTCTGGAATCACATGAATCCGGGGCTTCTCCAAGCCAGGCTGCTTTGCCTTTCCCAGTTACTCAGCCAGGCTGCTTTTCCACTCTTCAGGAGTCCAGATCCCCAAACAATCCCTCCTGAGAATTTCTCCTTTCCCAAAGTCCTCAGAGGACAAGAGAAGGCTGGGCCCAGCCTTCCCGTCTGCATTTGGATCCAAGGAGAAGAGAGACAGACCGCCACTCTTCCTGAACAAAGACGAAGCACCCAAGCTATGGGAAAAGCTAAGCCAAGAGGCCCAACCTGGATGGAAGATCATAAGTTGCATTTTTCCTGTGGACTAGAAATACAGAGCACTCATTCAATTAACCGAGAGTCAAAAACACTCCTTGGACAATGATTAAGCTGAGAGTCAGAGGGACGGGTGGGAGGCCAGCTGTCCCATCTCGGCTGCACTTGATCACTAGAGAATTCAGGGTTTCGAATGCATTTCATAAAGTCCCCTGAAATGTCCCCATGCAGCCCCTGGGGAACAGTGAGGCAACCTGCTTCCTATGGCAGAAATATGGGACTCAGGACAGAGCAGGGTTTGTCTGGAAACTGATAGAGGAAAACCAATATGGGGCGTTTACAGCGTGAGGTCAGGCTGGGCGTGGTGGCTCACATTTATGATTCCAGTGTTTTGGGAGTCTGAGGCTGGGGGATTGCTTGAGCCCAGGAGTTCAAGGCCAGCTTGGGCAACACAGACCCACTCTCTACAAAAAAATTAGCCGGGTATAGTGGTGTGTGCTGTAGTCCCAGTTACTTGAGAGGCTGAAGCCAGGACTGTGTAAGCCGAGGAGTCTGAGGCTGCAATGAGCTATGATGGTGCCACTGTACTCCAGACTGGGCAACAGAGGAAAAAAGAAAGAAAAAAGAAAAAGAAAAGATGCCCATGGGCCTCCAGAAACAGACAACATTTTTCTGGAGGCAGGTCCTACTGAGTCTAAGGAATTCCCTAAAAAGCTTAAGATGTACTAGTCTAGGATGACAGCATATAGTACTTAAAAACGATCCACAACTAAGTATTTTGAGGGGGGGGGCTGGAGGGAAGGAAATTACTGGATAGATGTAATTATGAAATTATCTCATCTGGGGACAGGATGTTGCTTTCTACAGCTGTGTGCCACCACTTGATGGAAAACAAGAATGTCCCTGGACAAGCATGACTTTTTCCATGGAATAAAACAGGCAAGTTATCTGCAGTCAGGCCTTAAAACATAAATCTAAGAAATGTAGTCCAAGCGAGGTAGCTCACTCCTGTAATTCCAGCATTTTGGGAGGCCAAGGTGGGTGGATCGCTTGAGCCTAGGAGCTTGAGACCAGCCTGGGCAACATAGTGACCTCCTGTCTCTATAAAACAATTTAAAAACTAGCTGGGTGTAGTACATGCCTGTAGTCCCAGCTACTCAGGAGGGCGAGGTAGGAGGATCGCCTGAGTCTGGGAGGTTGAGGCTGCAGTGAGCCATGATTGTACCACTGCACAGAGGTGACAGAGTGAGCACCATCTCCCCCTGACAAAAAAAAAAGGAAACGTAGAAAGACTAGCCCCCCCACCTCCACCCCTCCCCGTACTTTTTTTTTCTCTTCTGAATTTCCTTCCTAGTTGCAAAGGATTTTTCCTGCTCTAGGAGGGCATGGGTCTAATGGGCTCTCACCCAGATTTTCAGACTCTTATTGAAGTCATTGCTCTTCTGTATGTACGAGGTAAAGCCTGTTTCTGCGAGGCTTTGGTTGAAAAGACCTGTGATGGATCCAAATAAAGTCCCACTGACCCCAGCCTGGGGGAGGGAGGAACACAGAACTTAAACATGGAGCTTCCTCCAACTTCGCCACTCCCCTTTCCCCAGCTCCACACAGGGCATCTAGAATATGCTTCCAGTAGGACCACAGAAGCTGTGGTTGGGGTGACCTCAGGCCCCCTACCCTCACAGCCAGACTTACCCAGGTGAGAACCACACCCAGGCAAGAACTGCCAAGGTTTGTGTTCTTTAGAAGAAAAGGCGCTTTTGTAAATCCAAGGTATTATTAAGTTCCAAACCCAACCCTGTAACCAAGTCCAAAAGCTACACCTCCTTATAAAATGAACAGAACAGGGGGGGAAAAAAAAACCAGACAAAACAAACATGGGACTGAAGCTCTGTGTCTAAGGGGTAGATTCCCATCCAACACCCCTCCCAGAGAAAGGGGTGAGAAGGACGATTTGTGAGCCCAGCAGCCATAGAAGGCTCATCTAGAGTCAGTGCTGGCGAGACCCTAGAGAGGGCTGCCTATCAAAGCAGTCCCAGATTAGGGCCGGAGCCAGTAACGCTTCCTCACAGCACAATAGAGCAGGGTCTGGAAGGTGCTGTGGGCTACACTGAAAGAAAGGGGTAGAGAACGTGAGTGTGTGTGTGAGAGAGAGAGAGAGAGAGAGAGTGTGTGTGTGTGTGTGTGTGTGTGTGTGTGTGTGTGTATGCAGAGGAATCCTCACCACCATCAAAAAAAGATTGGGTCTTTGTTGTTCATACCATTGTAGGGGTTGGAGAGAAACTATCCAGATTCTGGGCAAAGGATGCAGATACCTGGCCTCAGCTAACCTCTCCCCAGGCCTGCCAGCTTCGCCCCAGTGCAGGCCGTCTGGGCGCTGGAGGTAGGAGCCATTTTATGCAATGGCCCCAGCAACTTGCTTCTGAGGTTTGAAAAGGGGAGCCATGGGGAGGGGCTTTTGCCGCTGGCACCCAACTTGCCCACACCCTGCCCAGATCCAGAATCCTTCTTAGGGTTTCTCTGACATGCAATTTTATTTTCAGAGCTGGACCTCCCTGCAGTCAAATGAGTAGTAGCAACCCATGAAATGGAGGCAGTGTTTTGACGCACAGAACAAAGTTGGCACTGATACCGGAAGAGGCCAGGAGGCAGGTGTGTGGATTGGGAGCATTCTCCTGGCCACACCTGCGGTTTAGACTTCCACACGTTTTACAGAACTGTTTCCACCCTCCCCAGGGCCCCAATCTACTCTCCACTAGTGAACAGCAATAGCTACTGTTGGAAGATGCATCTAGTGCAATCTCCTATGCTAAGTGCACTACACACACTCCCCATTTAACTCTCACAGCAACCCTGTGGGGTAGGCCCCAGCCCCCCAGAGCTGGTGCTCTGATCACTAGGCTAAGTACTAAGGTATATGGGCCATGAACACAGAACCTCCTAACAAAGAGACAGCACCCAAGGTGAGGAGAGGGAACTGAGAGGTCACAGGAAAGAGATGCACCAGCCAAGCTCTTGCTCCAGAGGTAAAGGTCAAGAAAAGCCTCTCCCATTTGCAATTCCTGACTTGTATTTTGTTTATTATTATTATTATTTACAGACTTAGGAAGTACAAATGTAGTTTTGTTATGTGGATATATTGCACAGTGGTGAAGTCTGGGCTTTTAGTGGAACCATCACCAACACAGGACACATTGTACCCAATACTGGCTCCGATTTTGGCTTGTGTAGGAAAGTCCTATTGCTGTGGGTGGTGTGTGTAGGGGTGTTGGCTTCATAGGCTGAGCTTGAAAGGACCTTTTGAGAACATTTGTTCCAAGCCATTGTTTTACAGATGAGGAAACTGCGGTTTACAGCACAGAAGTGACCAGCCCAAGGTTTCAAAGTGAGTTGAAGACAGAGCTGGGCTTACACTCAGGTCTCTGAATTCCCAGTTTAGGTCTCTGTGTGTTTCATATCACTTCTCCTAGGTCCAGGAGATACTGTTTCCTGGGAAAGACCTCCCCGACCTGCACTGCTATTTCCATCAGGGAGCAAGGGGTGAGAGACAGTGAGCAAAGGGGCTGAGGGAGGTGGGGAGGGGACTGGGCTCTCTCAGAATAGCCAACCCTTTCTCTCTTTTGCCCTAAGGAGTTCTTTCCCTTGTCTGACCAGAAAGAGGGCAGACATCCAAGTGTCAGATTCAGGGGAAAAGAATGGGAAAGACATATGCCTGGACTGGGCCTAACCCTGGCTCCCCACTTTCAGCCGGAGAAATACTTGTGTTGCCTACCACGTGGACATCAGTAAGACGTTTTCCCTCTCAACTGTTTTACGGGGGGTGGGGGGGCGGGCGGGCAGGGAGGTCTGAAGCAAATGTGGAAACAACCAAAATAGAGCTAGGAGGGCCGGTTCTGGAGGCGGTGGAAGAACAGACTGATTAGCTGGTTTGGCTGTGGCCGTCAGACGCCTGACCTGGGGTGGGCAGGCTGCGCAGACTTGGCTGTCAGGGAGTGACCCACAGGGATGCCATCAGGCCAGGGAAGTGGCACAGCCCCCCAGAACACCCTACTCCACTGAGGCTGGCCTCTCTCTGCATCCTGGCTGGACACCCCTCTCGACATCCTCTGTGTGAGGTGCTGGTAGGCCCCGGCCTCACAATTCCTGCTTTTCAAGGCCCACATCAGGTTTCAAATGCCAAGTTTATAAATGCCTGGTCTCAAGGAGAAACGGATGTGGTGACAACAAAATGACCAAGCAGTTCCCTTGGGTTACAGCTTCCCTTAAGAGAGTTTCGGGTGCTTCATCCCACCCTTCTCCCATTCCCACTCAGCAGCCAAACCCAGTTGGGTAAGGTAACCCACTTCTGAGACCACCCTGCCCCATCACTTTGGAAAAGGCACCTAACCTCTGTGGAGAGTAGTTTCCTGAGCGTCAGTACAGGGACAACGCTTCCTGCTCTTGGTTGTATCATGGGACTAGAACAAGAAAGAACTCTGAAAACTAAGATTGCAGAAGTGGACTGACCACAGCTTTTCATTACATCATTTCCTAGGGGATGAAGGCTTCACCTCCACAGGGTCCCAGATACAGGACAAATGAACAATAATTCAGGAAAACATAGCTACTGCCCACCTTCCTGCCTCTGATGAAGATGGAAGAGGACAGAAGTAAAGTAAGGGGCCCAGGGGTTATACTACTGGCTCTGTCTCTGTGATCTGGGTTAAATCACGCAGTCTCTCTTCCTCTGCTGCCTCACTACGAATAAGAGGGCTGGACTGCACGATCTCCAGAAGTCATTCCAAACGTTTCCAGTGTGAGTGATTTCTGTTTCAGACTCCATAGCTCATCAGCTGTACCTACGCCAGGGCCGGGGATGGGGGGCTCTGAATACAAGTGGAGTGGCAGGCTGGGGACAGTATGGACAGATTGCAGGCCAGCAGGCCACAGACAGAGCAGATACCGGCTGGCCCTAGGAGCCTTGCCTCAGCTTCCTGCGTATGCCATGGGGCAGATGGGGGGAGGGAGGCACACTGTGGCAGTCTGTGTTCCCCTACAGTCCCAAACCTCCATACAGTCTAGGCAGACAGCTGAGGACTAACTAACACACCGGCAGGAGACTGTACCAGGGAGGGGAGAGGAAAACTCCCAAAGGTCAAGGGTGGGTGAGGCCAGCTGCCTTCCTACGTAGTTCTCTGCTACCAGGGATTGGTGAGAGGAAGAAGCTAAGCCTGGCAGCTGTCTGGCTGCTGGGGTGGGTGGCAGCACAGGAGGGGGAGCCCACTGCAAGCAGGGTCTCCTTAAAGCAAGTCAAGGGTTGGAGCACACCTGTGTGCCATCCTCATTAGGGTATGTGTTGGGTATGGTGACTGATGCACCAGGGCAGGCCAGTCTTTGCAAGTTCAACCACCCCTTCAGCTCTGGGGAGGAGTAAATCTTAGGACATTTGCCTAAGGAGGCTGTGGGGACCTCAGTGACCAGCTCCAGGGGAATAAGTGCACTTTTTTCTTTTCTTTTTCTTTTTTTTTTTTGAGACAGGGCTCACTCTGTCACTCACTCAGGCTAATTACAGTGGCACAATCATGACTCACTGCAGCCTTGACCTCCCAGGCTCAAACGATCCTCTCATCTCAGCCTCCTGAGTACCTAGGACCACAGGTGTATGCTAACATGCCCAGCTAATTTTTGATTTTTTATAGAGATGGCGGGGGGAAGGGGCCTCACTATGTTACCCAGGCTGGTCTTGAACCCTGGATGAAAGCGATCCTCCTGCCTCAGCCTCCCAAAGTGCTGGGATTACAGGCATGAGCTGCTGTGCCTGGCTAAGTGCACTTTTTTGTTACAAGGCTCTGGTGGCATGCACCTGTTTCTACATCCACCTGTCTTGAGAGTGGCACAGACTACCTCTCTATACCCTTTCCTGCCTGCAGAGGGGCAAATATTGTCATGTGTGTGCAGGAAATGTGGCTATAGAAACAAGGACACAAAGATGTCCTATTCCTTGCTTCTGTCGCCTGTCTTCCCATTTGTAGACGCTAAGTGGCATGCAGCGGATGTCCCTGGAGCTCCTGGCCCCGCTGGCCTCTCGAGATGAACGTCCGCTCTGCGCCCTGCCTGGCCTTGGGTGGGCCGGCTGGGAGGGGAGGGGACGAGGCCGATGCCGCCGAGGCTCTCCCGGGCGGGCAGCCGGCGGCTGGCACCTGATCTCTCCCGGAAATGCACACACAGGACTCATCCCACTAGAGGCGCAGATAGGCATCTGCCCGTCCTCTCCCTAACTCTCAGAGTTCTCTCCAGTGAAGATACTTATCGCCCTTGAGAGAAATCAAGACAAGCTAGTCTTTCAGATAGCTTCTAGGGAGCTTGGCGCTCTCACGGCGGCTCAGAACGCTTCTGAGGGCGCGGGGGTCTGCGAGGTTCCTCCTCAAGGGCGGAGGGGCCTCTGACTCTGTCTCAGGGACTGGGTCCAGGGGCTGGACCCGCCGCCGGGGCACCCCTTCCACTCCTGTGTAAAAGTGAGAGCAGCTCTTGGC
The DNA here is from genome assembly GCA_963573385.1 of Cacajao melanocephalus. Taxonomy (NCBI): domain Eukaryota; kingdom Metazoa; phylum Chordata; class Mammalia; order Primates; family Pitheciidae; genus Cacajao; species Cacajao melanocephalus. Next base: position 40,716 of record CAUYLG010004001.1, read on the forward strand.
TGAGCTCTCGCCTCGCCCGCACCCTCCCTTCCTCGCGCCCCCTACCATCTAGGAGGCCCCACCCGGTCACGAGACGCACTGCCCGCCACAGTCCTCCTTGACCCAAAGAGGGGTGCGCCGCTTCTCCCTGCCTTCCCCTCTGGCACTCGGAGAGGCTTGGGCTGGGAGTAGACACACAGCCCGGCTCAAATCCTAGGCGAGCGATAAAGGGCTCAGGATCCGCCCGCACGCCCCAACTCAGGAGGGCCGGGCTCCCCACGCCCGCTGGGCAGTGATGAGCCCCTACCCGAATGCGCCCGTCCCACCCGACTCCGGACCCGGCCTTGGAACCAACTGGCAGCCGCAGGGCCCTCTCTCTTCCCGCCCGGAGCCTGCCCGGTGCGGGCTGTGCCAGTTGCCGGCACCCGCGGCCAGTGTCCGGGGCCCGCGAACAGGTGGCCCCGGAGAGGGGCGCGCGGCAGTCGCGCTCACTTACCCAGAAGATGAAGTTAAATCCGAAGAGCAGGTATTTGATGCACTTGGTGCCTCCTTTGACCGGCATGGTGAGAGCTAGCCTGGCCTGGGCCGAACGGGTGCGGGACTGGGTGGCGCGCGCAGCTGGAACGGGCAGGACCCGGCGCTGGACAGAGATGCAGGCGGCTGCGGGATGGCCTCGGCTGCACTTTTAAAAAGTGCCACTCCTTAGGACGCTCGACCCGCTGCGGTGCGCATGTGCCGGGAAAAGCCGCCCCCGCACCCCCTGCCGGCCACGCCTCCCGCCCCCGGCCACGCCCCTGCCGCACCCCGCCCCGGCCACGCCCCGGTCGCACCCCGCCTCCGCCCCCGCCCACGTCCCGCGTGCCCCGGGCCCACCCGCCCCACGGAGCCGGACCCTCTCCCTGTTTCCCCGCCTTCCTCCCGCACAGCCCCGCCGAGTCGCCCTACCCACCACCCGCCACCCCCTCCTCCGTCCAGCCGCCTTGGTCTTTCCAGGCCGCCACTCCCTGCCACTTTTACCGGGGACTTTTGTGGAGGCCTCGCCCTTCTGGTTCCCCAGCGTTTGGTCTGGGCGCCCGGCCCAGCGCTTTACTTTGGGAGACTCTCCCCTGGTCGTCTGGGCTAAAGGCCCCTTGCCTGAGGCCGGCTGCCAGAATGAGGGGCCCTTCTGCTTTGCAAGGATTAAAGGGAAGCCGCCTGGCCTAATTTCGTCCCCGGCTGTCTCCTTGCAAATCTTCGCTCGCTGGCCATACTTTTCACTGGGCACAGCACGTCGGGTAGGAGGAATTAGAAGCGCGCGGTCTGGGTGGGTAGACGGATGGAAGGCTTTTGGAAGTAATTAGCAAGTACCTATCACCGAATAACAACAGGGCTAAGGGCTGGGCAGTCCCCAAGCGCTTCCTTAACTTGAGGATTAGTGGACCCAGAGGGTTTGTCGCCTGCTACGTTCTTTCTCTACTCCTCCGCCCCACCCTCCCTCCTGCATCTTTGGATGTGTTGCTGCCTTGGACTGCTCCAGATGCCTAGTTCGGAGCGTTTCTCCTCAGCTCAAAAACTTTCTGTAGCTCTCCAGATTCAAGGACCTAAGTCGAAATTCCTCGTCTTGCCTTCAAGGCCCTGTATAGCGCACTCATCTGACTTCTGCCGGACCCGGAGCCCCACCCCTACCCCGCGGTCACAGTGCCCAGCTCTGCGCTCGCTGGCTGGCCTGCGCCCTGGCTGGCTGGCTGTCCCCGCGGCACTTGTAGAAATTCTTGTGGGCCTTTAAACACTCCTTTCCTGATTCTCTGGACTGGACGAGGAGAGTCCCCCTTCTTTTGAAGTCCTAGAATCCCTTTGTATTTTTTTCAAAATGAAGTTTCCTTTAGTGTCCTTCATTATTACAAAAGCAAGATATATTCCTACAGAAACAACAGAAATACCAAGAATTAAAAGGAACAGCACTGAAAATTCTACTCACCAGAAACAGTCACTGTTAGCACATTGTTGCTGTTATTACCCTGTTTATTATCATAGACCTGTCTCATTGATTAAAAAACATTTTTCAGTATCTATTAGGGTATTTTATTAGGGGTAGGAGCTGACAAAAAAAAAAAAAAAAAAAAGGATTATCCCTTGTTTCTGCTCAGGGTCCGGTGCGGGAGGAGACAGGCAGCCAGACAATGGGTGGTGGGTGATAGGTGGAGTTACAGAGAGAGGCTTGGGGGCTAAGAGACTAAGGAGGGGTCTCAGACCCAGACTGGGAAGTGATGCTGCAGAACCACAGGGAAAGTTGCCACCAAGGGAGAATCCTGGGCAAAGGCTGGGGCAGGGGCTGCCCAGGCTCCAGGCTGGAGCTTGGAGTCACGGAGAGGTTTGTTGGGAGCGAGGAAGAGCCTCGTGCTCCTGTACTTTGCACTGTGAGTGTTAGGGGCCACCGAAGGGTCCAAGCAGAGGAATGGTTGGATCTGCTGTTTTTTCTGAGGTTCTCTGCCTGTGTTTTAGGCAGTTGGGTGGGGGAAGGCTGGAGGGGCAGGTAGGAAACCCCTTGAGGACCAGGACCATCATCTCCAGTCCTTGACTCAGTGCTTTAGGGGATTGCATGGAACATGGAGATGTATTTGGGGAGATGCAACTGGCTGATATGAGGGAAGCAGTGGGAGATGAAGGCTGAGCTGAGGACCAGGTGCAGATCTGCTAGCAGGCTGTGGAGTAGCACAGGTGAGAGAAGTGAATGAAGGCGGGGCATTGGGATAAAGGCTGGAGAGGGCAGGGCAAAACCCCTTGAGGGGTCAGGGTGGGGAGGGGAGGGAGAGATCAGAGGCAGAGTAGCAGAAGCTAGGAACAAGTACGGGCACAGGGCACGTCCCCAAGTCAATCTGAGTCTGGAAGGCTCCCCAGAGCACGGGACATTGCAGCAGCTGACTTGACTTGGGAAGGTGGGTCAGTAGGCAAGGCGGAGGAGGGAATTCAAGCAGAGGGAACTGTGTATACAAAGATATAGAAGCAGGAAGCTGCAGGCAGCTGGCTGCACTGAGGAAGCTACCAATAGCGGTAGATGGGGTGGAAGGAGGACGAGGAAGGAGAAGCAGGGACTCAATGGAGCCTACTGCCAAGGAGGGCAAGCAGAGGAATTCTGGTGATGCCTGACTTTACACATCCTAACCAGTGTCCAGGATGATTCCAGCACAGGGCAGGAGTGTGAAGCACCTTGGAGGGCAGGGGGTGGGAAGGAGGCCAAAAACCAGACAATATTTCTTTGTGCCACTTTGAGCCTGGATCCATGCTGGGAGAACAGGTCTTAGGGAAAGACATTTTTTAACGCGTCTCTCCCTTTTCCCAAGTTAACAAGGACTGGTGGGAGGAGTTCAGTAAATATTTAAATTTATAGTAGAAACCACTTACCTTTTTTTTTTTTTGAGATGGCGTCTCGCTCTGTTGCCCAGGCTGGAGTACAGTGGTGTGACCTCAGTTCACTGCAACTTCTGCCTCCCGGGTTTAAGCAGTTCTCCACCTCAACCTCCCAAGTAGCTGGGATTACAGGCGAATGCCACCACACCGGGCTAATTTTTTGTATTTTTAGTAGAGACAGGGTTTCACCATTTTGGCCAGGCTGGTCTTGAACTCCTGACCTTGTGATCCACCCGCCTCGGCCTCCCAAAGTGCTGGAATTACAGGCATGAGCCACCACACCCGGCCCAGAAATGACTTCTTAGAGTAAACTGAGTGTTGAAACAGATAATCCACAGTGAGACGTTAGAACCTGCCTGCCACAGAAGCGCTGCAGAAGTTCTGTCTGTTGCTCCTATTCCTGTTATTATTTACACTGAAGAAAGAATTGGGGGCAGCCTATAGTTTAGTGTCACATTCATATAATCAAGGTGTCCTTATTATGCGATAAGAGCATTGGATCTAAAGTGAGGGGGTATGAGTTTTACTCTTGGCTCTGACCCTTTGGTCTATGTTAGGCAGGCAGCCTCCTCTCTGGGCGTCAGTTTCCTCACCTGTACAAGAGTGTTGTGAAAGGAAAATAAATCTCAGGACTCCAAAATCACTAAGCAAAAGGGAAAAATCAAGCCGGGAACTGCCACAGGCAAATCTGCCTCCCATTTTATTCCTAAATAAGATAGCTACCGAGATTTTTAAAAAAACATTTAAACTGGTTATTCTAGTTAGAGGAAAAAAAACCACTATGAATGGGCTGGGCATGGTGGCTCATGCCTGTAATCCCAGCACTTTGGGAGGCCAAGGTGGGTGGATCATGAGGTCAGGAGATTGAGACCATCCTGGCTAACACAGTGAAACCCTGTCTCTACTAAAAATACAAAAAATTAGCTGGACGTGGTGGCATGCACCTATAGTCCCAGCTACTCAGGAGGCTGAGGCAGGAGAATTGCTTGAACCCTGGAGGCAGAGGTTGCAGTGAGCCGAGATCATACCACTGCACTCCAGCCTGGGCAACAGAGCGACACTCTGTCTCAAATAATTATAAAAAGCTATGCACTTCCCTCACAGTTTGCCCACTAGGAAGTTCCTTGTGGGCCCTATTGTATTTGTCCTAAAACAGTTCTGTTGAATTTCACCCTGACAACGTAAACTGATAGCTTATCTTCACAGGTACTAAAAGGAACAAAGGACAGAACTCTGAGTCATCCTTCTGCTCACCTGAGACAAATGCATATCTGATTGCTTCCTCCGATGTAAAAATGTAGATTCACTGAGCTAGACAAGGCATAAGTGACTATTTCTCTACCCTCCTCTGCCATGTAAATTGTACATTCAGTGAGAGGATGATCAGAGACTCAAAAGAATGCAAACATTTGTCTCTTACCTAATTTCCTAATTAGATAAGAAATAATTTCTTCCTCTTTCCCCAACAGCCGCCTTTTAAATATTGGAGCCCTCAAAATCATCTTTGCAGAAGGCACAGATCTGCCTCCTGGGCGCACGTCTGTAACTTTGGCAAAATAAACTTTCTAAATGGATTGAGACCTGTCTTAGATACTTTTTGGTTCACAGCATTTTGGATCAGGAGATGTCTTTCATTCCTCCTGATATTTTATGGCGCAATAAACCTCTGGGCCAACGTGCGTTTGTTACAGGCAGTTCACACTACAGGCAACCAGGAAAGGGAGCGATGGAAAAATGATGTTTTGCCTTAACTGGAAGAGGAAAATCTGGGTAAGCCCCTGAGTCAGAAATCACATGGAAGCAGCCCGGCCTTCCAGGCTTTGTGGTACTGGAGTGGGAAAACTTTTCCTCCCTTCCCTTAGGGGATCCTGTTTCTGGGAAAGAAACCCCAGCTCAGGCTCAGGGTCCACTTTGCTTCTTGTGCGCCTCCTGGTGGTAATATTTGAACACGCAGACGCCAGGTGAGCTAATGAGCCCTCACACCCACGCCCCAGGTCCCTCCAGCTGTGGGCAATGGCTTTGTAAGGCAACAGGCAGGACCCCTGCTCTCACAGGCCACTAAGGCCCTTCCAGCCACCACACCAGTGGCCATCTTGATTCACCTGCTTCACTTCTAGAAGCTTCTCTCCTGTTCCTCTTGCTAAGTTCAAATGCACCACCTCATGAAGCCTTCCTGGAGCACTCCGGCCATTTTCTCCGTGGATTACCTTGTTTGAGTCTCTCATGGATGACTCTTTGGTCCTCATCATCTTCCTTTATGTGTCCACTTCTTGGTGGTGAGCTCCTCCAGGGTGCATTTGTACTTGATTAATTTCTCTCCCTAGCTCCCCGTCCCTTGCTGGCCCACAGCAGGCCCTCTGCCAACATCTGTAGAATGACTGCTGGGTGTGGGGCCTTCTCAGGCCCCTGCACTTCTCTCTCAGCTCTCTCCTGGAGCACTCATCCCCTTTTGTGCCTCCCACCATTTTCTCTGTTTAACACATCGTTTTGTATATACAAGTCCTGAGATCCAAGAGCCTACAGGTTTTTTTTTTTTTTTTTTTTTTTGAGACCAAGTCTCACTCTGTTGCCTAGGCTGGAGTGCAGTTACTTGATCTCGGCTCACCGCAACCTCCACCCCCTGGGCTCAAGCGATTCTCCTGCCTCAGCCTCCCAAACAGCTGGAATTATAGGTATGCGCTGCCACATCCAGCTAATTTTTATATTTTTAGTAGAGATGGGGTTTCATCATGTTGGCCAGGCTGGTCTTGAACTCCTGGCCTCAGGTGATCCGCCCCCCCTCAGCCTCCCAAAGTGCTGGGATTACAGGCTTGAGCCACCACGCCTGGCCTGTTTCCACTTGCAATGGCCCTCCAAAGAAGCCCACACCCCAATCCCCAAAACCGTGAATGTGTCACTTTCCATGGCATGGGAGATTTTGCAAGATGTGGTCAGTTACAGTATCTTGAGATGGGGAGATTAGCCTGGACCATCCCAGTGGGCTCACTGGGATCCAAAGGGTTGTTAGAAGAGGCAGGTGGAAGAGTCAAAGGCAGAGGAGGAGATGCGACGACAGCAGCAGAGGTTGCGGTGACGCACGGCTGTGTGTCGTGGAATAAGGACAGCCTCTAGAAGCTGGAGAAGGTGAAGAAACAAATTCTCCCCAGCAGCAGCCAGAAGGATCCAACACAGCCCTGCCCCACCCATTTTAGACTTCTGACCTCTAGAATTGTGAAATAGTAAATATGTGTTACTTTAAGCTACTAGATTTGTGGTTGTTACAGAAGCAATAGGAAATAAATATAGTAATCTCAATGTAAACAGCAAGATCAGAGTTCATCATCTCCAAGGGCTTCCTAGGCTCGCAGCTGACTTTCTCCTCAGCCCTCCCTGTCTCTGATCAGTCAGCACCAACACCTCCCATCAGCTGGGGCTCCTCCCTCTCGCAGCCTTATGGCTGCTTAGAGAATGTGATTCTTGTTTCTTGGCTGTTCTTAGTCATTGCTGGGAGGTACCACACATGCTATAGAGTTTAAAGAATGAGGCACCATCATAGCACTAAAAATGAACAAAATGAACATAAAAGAAAAAGAAAAAATAAAGAATGAGGCACCGGGGTTAAGGTGGGATATAGTGATTCAGTGGCAGAGCACACAGATCAGACCTCAGGTCTTTTGGTTTCAGTCCAGGGTTGGTCCTGATCTTTCGTTCCTCCTGATGCCCTGCCACCCGCAATGGGGGCTGCGTCCTTGAAGCTTGTCTGCAGCCCAAACAACTGCTCCATGCTTGCCCCTGCCTCTCTGCCATTCACCTGCCCAGGATGCACACAACACTGGACTCAGAGAGTCTTGCTGTGTGTGTCCTTGGGGGTGGGCTGCCCTCCTCTCTCTGTAACTTCTTTTCTTTTTCTTTTTTTTTTTTTTTGAGATGGAGTCTCAGAGTCTCGCTCTGTCGCCCAGGCTGGAGTGCAGTGGCATGATCTCAGCTCACTGCAACCTCTGCCTCCCGGGTCAAGCAATTCCCTGCCTCAGCCTCCCCGGTAGCTGGGATTACAGGTGCCCGCCACCACGCCCGGCTAATTTTTGTACTTTTAGTAGAGACAGGGTTTCACCTTTTTGGCCAGGCTTGTCTTGAACTCCTGACCTCGTGATCCACCCTCCTCAGCCTTCCAAGGTACTGGGATTACAGGCGTGAGCCACCACGCCTGGCTCTGTAACTTCTTTTCTTCACATTAAGCACACTCACACCCAACCTGGAAACCGCCTACATCAAGTGTGGTTTTATGAGGTTTTCACAGATAGGTGGATGAGGGGTTCCCGCTCACATGCCAGAGAGCACCATTCTAAGAATCCCTCTGGATAGCTCTTCTCAAACGTCCAGTCTGTGACTGTCATCTGCCCCCCAGCCCAGCCTCAGCCAAGCCCCTGCCCTGTGGATGTCCTCTGCACCTGTCTGTGTGGACCAATTTACCTCTAAGCTTGGCACTTCCAGTTTGTATGCCCACCTCCCCGCACCCTGCCCAGCAAAACAAATCATGGCTCTCAGGGTCCGTCCTCCCTCGTCTATGGGGGTTGGGGTGGGCAGGGAGCAATTCTAAACAAGCAATATTTATTATCATCCTTTCATCAGACTCCCAAAGCTCAGCTTTACTCTTTTCTGCTCAAATCTTCGAGCAGAAAATACTAAATACCCTGCTCCCCTTACCCTGTTCTGCTTCTAAACAAACAATGTTCCCATAGTACTTACCTTCTCACAGAGTGGAGTGTTTTCCTAGGATGTACACTGCTATTTATCTGTCTCCTCCAGCTAGAGTGTAAAATCCGCACGGCTGTTTTGTTCTCTGTGTATCCTAAGGGCTTTGAACAGTGCCCGACATAGTAGGTGCCCAATAAATATTTATTGAACGTATGAAAAGCTGATTCTAAGATCATCATACAGGCCCTCTGCTCTCTCGCCTTAACCTCTGTTTGCCATTCTGTTCACTCTTTTTGGATGTCATATGCATCCTCAGATCTATGCCTGGGTCCCCTTCCTCTTTCCGAAGCCGCAGCTCTTAGCACTTCACCTTCTTTACTGCCCTGCAAGCAGCCTGGCATCTCTGAGGTCAGCGCAGCCCCTGCCTTCCCCAGCACCCTCAGTCATCTGAGTCTGCTCCAATCCCCCCTCTCAGGACACTCCTGTAGCAATTTCTTTCTGAATCATCTCCTAAACTCGTATACAATTTGTCCTGGGTGGTAATTTCAGGTTTCACGCATCTGTTTTAAAAAATCCACTGGGCACAGTGGCTCACGCCTGTAATCCCAGCACTTTGGGAGGCTGAGGCCGGAGGATCACTTGAGGTCAGTAGTTCGAGATCAGTCTGGCCAACGTGGGGAAACCCCGTCTCTAGTAAACCTACAACAGATTAGCTGGGTGTGATGGCAGGTGCCTGTAATCCCAGCTACTCGGGAGGCTGAGGCAGGAGAATCACTTGAACACAGGAGGCGGAGGTTGTAGTAAGCTGAGATTGTGCCATTGCACTCCAGCCTGGGCAGCAGAGCAAGACTCCCTTTCAAAAAATAAACAAATAAATAAACTCTCCAGCTAGATTTCCAGCTCCTGTTGTACCCATAGTAGGTATCTTCCAGACACTTAATGAAGTAGTAGGTCTGAAGAACTAACACTTGGATGGGCATATAAGATGCAACTGATGCTGTTCTGACTGCTCTACATAAACTCCATCTACAAACAATCCTATGAGCTTGATAGGCTTAGCTTACAACTGGGGAAACCAAGTCACAAGGCAGTCCATGCTCTTGCTAGGAAGGAGCAGAGCCAGGATTTAAACCCAGGTGGCCTGGCTCTGGAGCCCAGGTGCTAAGCTGCCTCTTCCTGTGGTAGGTAAATGTGGATGGGCACTACGCTGGCGTTTTTGCCCTTTGACTGTAGAGGTGGGTGAGGGGGCTGCAGATGACCCCTCAGTGGTTGTGCCATCTTGAAGGTGCCTCCCTGCAAGCTGACTCTCTGAGTCTTAGGGCTGCTGACAGGTAGTGAGCCTGTGCTTGGCCCTGCCTCTGCTGGTGCTTGCCTGCCTGTTCCTCTGAGCCCCCTTTTCCACAGTTGCAAAGCAAGGATCATTACTGCTCTTTCTCCACCATGAGGGGTGGGGACGGGAGGGTGTGTGTCCAGGTGGCCTGCCCTGGCTCAGTGGGAGGCAGTGCCAGCCCATTTGGTAGCAGCTGCGGCTTCTCTCCACTCTGTGGCTGCTGGCTTCTGTTCTGAGTGGTGGTTCTGGAGTCATGTGGAGCAGGAACTCTGGGATCTGTGTATTTGTGATATTTCCTGCATAAAAGGGTAGAGAAGCTGTAGGCAATTAGCATGGGGCTTGAAATAAGAAGTCACAGGTGCAAGGCCTACTGCATACTTACCGGGAGCAGTGATGACCTGAGCAAGTCTCTTTGCTTTTCTGAGACTCCGTTTCCTTATCCACAAAATGGGCTTAATAAAAACTCCTACTTTGCTGTTGTAAGAGAGTCAAATGAAATCCTGGATGTGTAAGTGCTTGGTAAACTGTAAGGGTGCTTACAAACTTGATTTTTAATTTTAATCTCAGAGTACAAAGGTAGTGAACTTGGTTGTTATAAAATGCTAAATGCCCCCAAGGCTTGGAGTCTCGGAGAATGTTGGCAAGATGAGCCTTTTCTTTTTCTGAGACAGCGTCTTGCACTGCTGCCTGGGCTGGAGTGCAGTGGCACCCTCTTGGCTCACAACCTCTGCCTCCTGGGTTCAAGCGATTCTCCTGCCTCAGCCTCCCGAATAGCTGGGATTACAGGTATGCGCTGCCATGCCCAGCTAATTTTGTATTTTTAGCAGAGATAGGGTTTCTCCACGTTGGTCAGGCTGGTCTCCAACTCCTGACCTCAGGTGATCTACCCGCCTCAGCCTCCCAAAGTGCTGGGATTATAAGCATGAGCCATCACGCCTGGCCAAAGTTTTGGCTTTGTCTTCTGAGTGTCTTTGCCCAGCCTGCTCGGTCCTGTTCACCCAACATTTACTGAACACCTGAGCACCAGGCAGTGGGGGATGCCCAGGATAAGCCACACCTAGTTTTGCTCATGAGAAATTCACCTCTTAACTGGGGATATAGGATGTGGTGGACACCAATCCTTAGATAGCAACATGGCGAGGAAGAATGAGGGGAGTGAGGAGTTGCAGGGGTCCAGATATCTGAGATCAGGACTGACCTGAGAGCTGTAGCAAGCCGCAGGTGGGGACAGGGCAGTGCTGGGGGCCGCTGGGCTCAGCTCTGTGCCTGCTTCCCATTTCCACACAGCTTAGCCTGAGCTAGCCTGAGGAGGTTCTATTCATATCAAAGGGCAAACAAAGTTGCTGAATCTAGCTTGCTGACAGCTCCTTTGTGTTTCATGTAATGTTTGGCTGAGGCTCCTGAGACTATAAGCATGTCGAGGCAGGGTCTCTGTCTCTCCAGCTGTATCTGGGGTGGGCTGGACAAAGGTCCCCTCAGAGGGACAGTGTGTGTGTGCACACGTGTCTGCATGTGTGTGTACAAGAGCTGGGACTTTTGTGTGTAGGTTCAGGTAGATGTGGGCAGGTAAAATACAGTTAAGGGAAGAAGCTGTCACTAATGTCTCCCTGTGGCCTGTGGGAAGGGTTCAGAGAGAGGGAGGATATTGCCATGGAGTCACTGCCTGAAGACAAATGAAGTCTGAACCTCATTGTGTGGCATGGGCCTTCATCAACCAGCCTCTGCGGATGTCCAGCATCTGACTTCCCACTCTGGCCCCTTAGATGCTCTAGCTGGTTTTATTGTATTTGTTGATTTTTGAGACAAGGTCTCACTCTGTCACCCAGGCTGGAGTGCAGTGGCAAGATCATGGCTCACTGCAGCCCTGACATCACAGACTCAGGCGAACTTCCATTTCAGCCTCCCAAGTATCTGGGATTCCAGGTGCATGCCACCACCCCCAGCCAATTTTTGTATATTTTGTAGAGATGGGGTTTTACCATGTTGCCCAGGCTGGCCTCCAACTCCTGGGCTCAAGGGATCTGTCTGCTTCAGCCTCTTGAAGTGTTGGGATTATAGGTGTGAACCACTGTGCCTGGCCTGCTTTAGCTGTTAACAGCTCTACTTCCCCAAATAACCCGAGCCCTTCCTCCCCTCCCCACCCTCCACCTTCCCATCCCCTCCCTTCCTCTCCCCTGCCCTCCTCCCTCCCTCCTCCCTCCTTCTTTCCTCTTTTTTCTTTTCCTTCCTTCCTTCCTTCCTTCCTTCCTTCCTTCCTTCCTTCCTTCCCTTCTCCCTTCCTTCCTTCCTTTATTCTTTCCTTCATTCTCTCCTTCCTTCTTTCGTCTCCCTTTGTCACACAGGCTTGGAGTGCAGTGGCATGATCTCAGTTCACTGCAAACTCTACCTCCTGCCAACCCTCTTTCTTAATAAGCTTTTAATTTTGGAATAATTTTAACTTAAAAAAAGTTGCAAAGACAGTGCAGCTTCCTTCTAATGTTAATGTCTTAGGTAATCATGGTATCTTTGTCAAAACTGAGAAATCAACGTTGGTACAATATTATTAACTAGACTGCAGACTTAACTCGATTTCATCAGTTTTTCCACTAATGTCCTTTTTCTGTTCCAGAATCCAATCCAAGTTTCCACATTGCGTTTTGTATTTTACATTTTTTTTTTTTGAGATGAAATCTTGCTCTGTCCCCCAGGCCGGAGTGCAGTGGCGTGATCTCGGCTTACCGTAACCTCCGCCTCCCAGGTTCAAGCGATTCTCCTGCCTCAGCCTCCTGAGTAGCTGGGACTACAGACAGACACCACCAAGCCTGGCTGATTTTTTTCGTTTTGTTTTGTTTTTGAGATGGAGTCTTGCTCTGTCGCCAGGCTGGAGTGCAGTGGCATGATCTTGGCTCACTGCAAACTTCACCTCCTGGGTTCAAGTGATTCTCCTGCCTCAGCCTCCTGGGTAGCTGAGACTACAGGTGTGCGCCACCACACCCAGCTAATTTTTGTCTTTTTAGTAGAGATGAGGTTTCACCATGTTGGCCAGGATAGTCTTGATCTCTTGACCTCGTGATCTGCCTGCCTCGGCCTCCCAAAGTGCTGGGATTACAGGCATGAGCCAGCTCGCCCCGCCTAATTATTGTATTTTTAATAGAGATGGGATTTCACCATGTTGGTCAGGCTAGTCTCGAACTCCTGACCTCAGGTGATCTGCCTGCCTCAGCTCCCAAAGTGCTGGGATTACAGGCGTGAGCCACTGCACCTGGCCTGTATTTTGCATTTTCAAAAATTCTCTGGACTCACTGGGCTCGTTTCCTGTCTCTCTGCTTTTGACCCTGTCATTCTCTTTCTCTACAATAACTTTCCTGTTTCCAGCAAACTCATATTCATTCTGCAGCACCCCTTTCTTAGATTAGGGATAATATTGAGAACTTGGTAGGATTGTGGTTTTGGGATCTGGCTGTTAGCAATATTAATCGACACTCCCACTTCCATACCCAGGATCTCATTTGATGCTGCTTTGGTTTTTATTGTGTCCTTTTTTTTTTTTTTTTTTTGATTTTGTTTTGTTTTGTTTTGAGACAGAGTCTTGCTCTTTTCTCAAAACAATCTTGGCTCACTGCAACCTCCACCTCCTGGGTTCAAGCGATTTTCCTGCCTCAGCCTCCCAAATAGCTGGGATTACAGGCACCCACTGTCACGCCCAACTAATTTTTGTATTTTTATTAGAGACAAGGTTTTGCTATGTTGGCCAGGATGGTCTCGAACTCCTGACCTCATGATCTGCCCGCCTCGGCCTCCCAAAGTGCTGGATTAAAGGCGTGAGCCACCGCTCCTGGCCTATTGTGCCATTCTTCATGCAATGCAAGCAAACACTAATAGATGTTACTCCCCATTCCACCTCTCCCAGCTGTGGTTACTATAGGGAATGTGTTTATAGGCGGCTCTCACAGGACCGTGCAGATGGCTGGTGGCAGAGCTAGAGTGGGCTTCCTGACTTCCAGTTTAGCCAGCCCCTTTGTCCTGCATGTTCTGCGCATCTCTAGCTTCCTCGGTTGTCCAATCTGGGTGTGCTTTGGTTTAATACCTGGGTCTAGGAGTGTGATAAGGCTCTGACGAGGGGATGCTGGGTTTCCTGTGGCTCTCCCCACCCTACCCATGTAGAGTGACTGTGGCACCCTTGACTTTGGGGACTTTCCTCAGGGCTAAATGGTACCGCTGGCATCTCCACACTTCCCCACCCACCTCCAAGCAGGCCAGGAAGCCAGAATGTCAGAGCCTGGACTCCCGGAGTCTGTTCACCATGTGGAGCTTTGGTGGGGCCTTCTGCCTCCCATCCGCTCCAGCCCAGAGCTCCCACTGAGGCTCTCCCTCACCCACCACTTTTTGGGAACCTTTGGGAGCCTTACATCACCATGAAGCATTAGGTTTTTATTTTCTCTTAAATTTAATGTAAAAATCAATCATTTGTTTACATAACTGAAACAAGAGATAAGAGAGGGAAATGTGTTCCTCTTGGAAACTGTTCATCTGTAAGAGAGATGTAGTAGTTCTACCCACCAAGGGCAATGTGTGGGCCTGATCTGAATCCTCATCCACACAGACCAGTTATTAAAAAAAGGTTTTGTAGGCAATTCGGGAAATTTAAATATGGGCTAAGTGTTAGATGATGTTAAGGAAATATTGCTAACTTTCTTACTTGTGTGTGATGATGGCATGGTGGTTATGTTTTGAGAAAACTCTTTTTTTTTTTGAGATGGAGTCTTGCTCTGTCACCCAGGCTGAAGTGCAGTTGGCGCGATCTTGGCTCACAGCAAACTCTGCCCCCCAGGTTCAAGTGACTCAGCTTCCCGAGCAGCTAAGACTACAGACGCATGCCACCATGCCCAGCTAATTTTTTTGTATTTTTAGTAGAGATGGGGTTTCACCATATTGGCCAGGGTGGTCGCAAACTCCTGACCTCGTGATCCACTGGTCTTGGCTTCCCAAAGTGCTGGGATTACAGGGGTGAGCCACTGCGGCTGGCCGAGAAAACCCTATCTATCTCTTAGAGATACACACTGCAGTTTTTATGGGTAGAATAATATGATGTCTGGGATTTGCTTTAAATTTTTCAGCCCCCTTCACCAAAAGTGGAAAGAAAAAATGCAATAAGAATGCAAAATCATTGATGCTGGGTGATGAGTATATGGGATTCATTATATTGTTCTCTCTACTTTTGTGTGTGTTTGAACAGTTCCACAATAACAACAAAAATCTCCATCCAGTCTTGTCCCTATCAGTCTGGCTCTTCCCCAATAACCAATACTGGTTCTTTAATGTATCCTTCTTTATGCAAATACAAGCAAATACTAGTGTATATTATTATTCTCCTCACTTAAAAATTTTTTAACACCAGAAGAAGCACCTTGCTACTGGTTTACAACTTGCTCTTTTCCCTCTTTTTTTTTTTTTTTTTTAAGACTGAGTCTCACTTTGTCACCAGGTGCCAGGCTGGAGTGCAGTGGAGCGATCTCGGCTCACTGCAACCTCTGCCTCCTGGGTTCAAGCAATTCTCCTGCCTCAGCCTCCCGAGTAGCTGGGACTATAGGCGCACACCACCATGCCCAGCTGATTTTTGTATTTTTAGTAGAGACAGGGTTTCACCATGTTGGCCAGGATGGTCTCGATCTCTTGACCTCATGATCCACCCGCCTCAGCCTCCCAAAGTGCTGGGATTACAGGCATGAGCCACCGCACATGATCTGACCAGGCTCTGCCACATAGTAGTTGTATAATTTTGGGCAAGTTAAGTCACCTCTCTGAGGCTGTCTCCTCATCTGTAAAAGGGGAATAAGAAGGGCTCCCACTTCATAGCGTTGCTCTAGGATAGAATACAGTGCTTACGAAACACTTAGCCCAGCACACAGGGAATGCCCACGAAAGAGCAGCTGTTAATATGATTAACACAACTGCGATGATTACAACAAGAGTGTTCCCTGAGTTCTCCAGGCCTCACTGTCTGACTCCTTGCAGCCCCAGGATTCCGCGGCACACACCCTCTCTTGTCTTGCGTGCTTGGTTCCCTCTGTGTGAGGGCAGAGACCCTGTTCCTGATGTCCTGGGCTGGTCATTAGGATCGCACACCGCCTGAGGGGTGGCTGCATTAACGGATGGCTTCTGGGAGTGGCTGGGTGTCGCTGTGCCCTCACTCTTTACAAAGTTGAGGTTCCCTGCTTCCCATGCCAAGGGCACATCATAGGCACAGTGAGTCCCGGGCAGCCTCCCACACAGTGTGGACTCAGAGCGGTGGGGACCTTCAGAGTCCCTCCATTGTCCCCAGCAGCCAGCTTTCACAGGAGCTCACCCCTCCCGAGGCAGGCTGCTCTACTCTTGTGCAGTCTGGTTATTGGAAAGTGTCCCTCCCTTCCCATAGCCCTTGTCCGTGTCCTGTGCTCTGAGGCCACATGGGGTGAGTCTGCCACCCCTTCTTGGTGGCAGCCCT
Organism: Cacajao melanocephalus; assembly: GCA_963573385.1. NCBI lineage: Eukaryota > Metazoa > Chordata > Mammalia > Primates > Pitheciidae > Cacajao > Cacajao melanocephalus. The sequence continues at coordinate 56,549 of CAUYLG010004001.1, forward strand.
TTGGCCTTCCAGAGGAGACTTGCAGGGGCCTGTCCCAGCCCTGCCTCTTTGTGGCTGGGTGGCCCCAGGGTTACATGAATCTTTTTTGAACGCTGTTTTCATAATCTGTAAACAGGGAAGGAAAACACCTACCTGTCCGGGTCATCATGGACCCTGGGGAAGGCATCCCACACGCATGAATGCCCCCACAGATGTTGCTTCCCTTCTCTCTGCTCCAGGCCACACCCTCTGGATCCCTTAACTGCTCCTTGGGGAGGAGGGTTGGAGCCTGCCAACTGCTCTGTGCTGCTTCAGATGTGTGGGAGGACCCAGATCCGGCCTCATGCGGTGGCCACCCTTGATTGCCTGGGGACTTTCTTCTGCTGCGGGATGGGATGGCCTTCGCCCTCAGTCCTGCCCCGCCCACCCTGGGGCCTCCCACCCAGGCCTGGCCTTTCCTCCTACTGTTGTGGTCTCACCACCCCTGGTTCAGCTGAAACCACACTTTCCCCACCACAGGAGCCCCACAGATGCTAGTGCTCTTGCCGGGCACAGACATGCTGTGTTATTTTCAGCTCTGGACCTGGTCCAGCGCACTGCACCCTTCCCTACATAAACAAGTCTGGATCTGCAAGTTGTTTTTCCAAATCCTCAGAGCCATGAGAACGCGCTCACTCACAATTGCATGAGCTTGCTCACATTTCTCCCTGCTGCCACCCTGTTGCCTCAGTGACTCGTGTGCCAGCCTGTACACATGTGTTTCTGCCACAAACACGCTCCGAAGGGTCTCCCCAACTCCTCCTCCATCCCCTGTCCCTTCCTCCAGCAGAGAAACTGTCCCAGGAAAACCAGCCTGCAGGGAAGGTGGCAGAAGGAAGACATTGTCTGCTTCTTGGCCTGTGAGGCCAGCTGGGGAAGGTGTGTTTCTGCACAGCACAACACACACCACACACCCTGCCACCGTCCTTCTGCCGCCTGGGGCTAGCTGCAGGGCCAGCCTACCTTCTCAGGCAAAAGCGCTAACCCCTCTCAATTTAAACAAGCAAACAAGCGACTCCTTCTGGGACAAAGAGTCTTCAACCGATAAGGACGGAAAACCAGGTTTCTCGACTGAGACCTGCGTGCTGGCTTCTGGTGCCCTGCAAAGCACCTCTGTCTCTCCAGGCCAGCTGGGCTCACACATCTTCCACGTGAATTCACTGTCAACATGGTTCCTTCCCGGGTGTGTCCCACTTCTAATCCTGGACTAGATGGTCCTTGAGGGCATAGGATGTTTTGTTTTTATTCCCTCTTTTACCCCCAGTTTCTTGGGGTAAAACCCAAACTCATTAAAGCCTAAAAACCAGTGCCTCCACCATATGGTACGCCTGCCACTCCCCCTTCCCCAACACACACACACACACACACACACACACACACAGAAACACAGACACACACACACACACACACAGAAACACAGACACACACACACACACAGAAACACAGACACACACACACACACACACAGAAACACAGACACACACACACACACACACACACAGAAACACAGACACACACACACACACAGAAACACAGACACACACACACACACACACAGAAACACAGACACACA
>CAUYLG010004004.1:0-29941 GCA_963573385.1 Cacajao melanocephalus
ATTTTATTGGTATCATTATTGACAGAGCAGGAACATCACCATTTTGGGCAAATACTGCCATTTTATGTTCCTCTTAATTAAAAACTGCCTAAATCCAACCCCAAAACATCAGCCTAATGGCCAATGTCAGCATGACCATAAACCACAAGCGACACCTCCAACAGGAAACATACCAACCCTGAGATAACCTCCCCTCCGACCAGAGACATTCCATCCCTGCCATAAACTTCTCCCCCCCGACAGAAATATTCTCTTACCAATAAATACTCTTAGTCTGTAAGAGAGAGGGCTCCTGAGCAAAATTGACCAGAAGCCCCTCTCAGGTTTATTCTCCAAAATAAACCTGTCTTTGACTGTTGAGCCACTTTTCATGTTTCTTTCCTCTTTCTTTAACTCTTATACCCATGCTATCGGTGTAAGGTTAGTATAGAATCTTAACTCCCATCCCTGCCCATTAGTAAATGAAACACCCATCCTTGCATAAGGTGTCAACAGAGGCCAATAACAGAATATGGGCTTTTACCCAAACCTGGCAGTAATGTGGTAGTGCCCACACCAGAGTGGGGTCAGAGGTGGTTTTCCAAAACAGATGATTTAAATAAGATACAAAGACTCAAAACACACTCCCTAAAATATCCAGAATAGAAACTCATTAATCATACCAAGAACAGGGAAAATCTCAACTTGAATAAAAAAGAGAGTCAACAGACACACAGGTGCAGGAATTATCGAACAAAGATTTTAAAGCAACCATCATAAAAATTCTTCAGCAAGCAATATAAATTCTCTTGAAACAAATGAAAAATAGAACATCTCAGAAAATGGAGAGTCTTCGCAAAGAAATAGAATATATAAAGAATATCTAAGTGGAAACTGTAGAATTGAAAGATATAACTGAAATAAAGAGTTTAGTGGATGGGCTCACAGGAGAATGGAGAGGATAAGAGGATCAGTGAACCTGCAGATGGAAAAAACAGAATTACACAATCTGAACAACAGAAAGAAAATAAAGAAAGAAAGAAAGAAAGAAAGAAAGAAAGAAAGAAAGAAAGAAAGAGAAAGAAAGAAAAAGAAAGAAAGAGAAAGAAAGAAAGAAAGAAAGAAAGAAAGAAAGAAAGAAAGAAAAAGACCAAACAAATAGAACATCACATACCTGTGAGACTGCAAAGAAAGATCAAACACTAGGTAACTGGAGTCCAAAAGAGAGAGGAGAAAGTGGGTTGGGGTGAAAAAGTATTTAAAGAAATAATGCTCAGAATTTCCTAAATTTTGCCAAAGATATAAACCCATAGATTTAAGAAACTATGCAAAGTCCACATAGTATAAATTAAAAAAAAAATCCACATGAAGAAGAAACATAATCAAACTTCTGAAATCCAAGGACAAATAAAAAATCCTGAGAGCAGGGAGAGGGAAAAAGACACCTTACTTATAAGGGAAAAACACTTTAAATGGCATCAGACACCTGGAGGTGTATAAGCCCAGGCCTTAGGAGGGACGGGACCTGTATGGGTGCCTTCAGCAGATGCCGGATCCTGCTTTCCCTGGAATCAAAGGCTTTCTGTCCCCAAACCTGAAATCCTAGAGGAAAGAAATCTCTAAATGCAAACAGCACCTTTCAGACCAGAGGACTGCCTTGTGCTGATCTGCATCATACACACACGAAGAAATATGCCATGATCTCACATGTGGGAGGTGACACTGTGGAGGATTAAATTCTACAGCAATCTACAGGTGAGGAAAACAATCCTGTCAAGAATATGGCTAAAGCGTCAGGCACCAGTGGGGATGGCAATGCTGAGGGGATTCCTCCATGTCACTAACATATGAGGCTGGACCTTACAGGGCTCTATGGCTTCCTCATTCCTTGAGACTTGGTTCAAATGTCAGACCCAAAATCTCCAAGCCAAGGGTGCCCCACCCACCATCAAACCTCTCAACTCTTTCCCATTTCCTCTTATCTGAAATATGTTACTCACTCACTAATTTATTGATTTTCCCACACTGTCCTGTTGTGAGAACGGACATTCTTCTGTATTATTCCGTGTCTGCTGCATCTAGAAAATTGCCCGCCCACAAGTGGCACTCAGTGAGCTCAGTTTATTGACTTGAAGATCACCTGAGAGGAATTGGTAGACTGGTCAGCTACGCTTACTCTACAGCTACAGTGATTAGGATACTGTGTCAGTACAAGGGTGGATAAACAGACGAATGGAACACAAATGCCAGTTATAGGCATCTCGGACACCTACATGTAATAAGCAAGACTGTGAAAGTTTTTAAGAAGGTAATTTAAGGGATTCTTTTCATGACCTTGGGGTAGAGAAAAGATGGATACATTTGACAACATTAAAATTGAGAATTTCTGTTTATCAAAATATATCATTATGGTGACAACATGGCTGGGCGCGGTGGCTCACGCCTGTAATCCCAGCACTTTGGGAGGCCGAGGCAGGTGGATCACTTGAGCTCAGGAGTTTGAGAGCACCTTGGCCAATATGATGAAACCCATCTCTACTAAAAATACAAAAATTAGTGGGGCATGGTGGCTCTCGCCTGTAGTCTCAGCTACTTGAGAGGCTGAGATGGGAGAACTGCTTGAACCTGGGAAGCGGAAGTAACAGTGAGCCAATATCGTGCCACTGCACTCCAGCAAGACTCTGTCTCAAAAAAAAAAAAAAAAAAAAAAAAAGAGAGAGAGATCATTAAACAGGGAAAAGATAAGCCACATGAAGTGGGAAATGTTTGTGGCACATTTACCAACAATGCAATTCTATCCAGCATCAGTAAGAGAAAACCCCAAAACAAATGGACGGCAGACTAGGACAGACATGTCCCACAAGAGGGTGAAAAAAAAATTATTAGAGGAATGTGAGCCCTTTAAATTATCAGGCCCAAAAGGCATTTAAGATGTAACAGCAGTCACATCTCACTCACCCTTCAACTAAATAGCTACCTCTTGGGGCCACTTGTTATATGGGCTCCAGACAAACTCATTTTGTGTAGCCATAAAATGCCACATACCTTATAGTTCAACAAGGTATAGCCAATCACCAGCCAGTGTTACTGCCATAAACCAGTGAGAATTCCTGATAAACAACTTTTGTACTCACTCCCTCTCCTGATTCTTCCTTTTTTTCTTTAAAATTTTGAGCCTCTCTTTTGTTCTCTGGAGCACTCTCCAAGGCAACTTGGAAGTGTATCCTGGACTGCAGTCCTCAACCTCTGTGCTGAATAAACTCTTTTTCAACTAGATTTGATATTTTTTATTATTTTAGTTTGACAAGGGTATCCAGAGTGTCAAAAAGCATATAAAAATTCCTTAGGCTGGGTGCAGTGGCTCACACCTGTAATCCCAGCACTTTGGGAGGCTGATGTGGGTGGGTCACTTGAGCTCAGGAATTCGGGACCAGCCTGACCAACATACTAAAAATACAAAAATTAGCCAGGCACGGTGGCAGGCACCTGTATTCTCAGCTACTAGGGAGGCTGAGGCAGGAGAATCGCTTGAACCCGGGAGGTGGAGGTTGCAGTGAGCTGAGATTCTGCCACTGCACTCCAGCCTCAGTCACAGAGGGAGACTCAGGCTCAAAAAACAAAAACAAAAATTCCTTAGCCTCTTCAGACATCAGGAAAATGAAAATTAAAATCACAGTGAGATACTGCTACACACGTAGCAGAATGGCTAAAATTAAAAAGGCTGACAATATCGACCAACTGTGAACGAGAACACAGAGCAAGGGATACTCCTAATGAGAGAGTATAATTTGATACAATCACTTTGGAAAAATAACTTGACAGTAATTAGTAAGGCTGAAGATATGCATCCCCCAAGGACACAACCATGTCACCCCTAAAAATGCACCCCACGGAAATACACATGCACGTGCAGCAGGCCCCTGACACAAATATTCACAGCAGCCCCAAACTGGGCACAACTCCCAGGTCCATCAGCAGCTCACTGAGGAATACCCTGTGTTGTGATGATTCAGAGCAATTCAACATGATGATGAGAGAACTGGAGATTTGTGGCACAGGATGATTCTTAATTAGCAGGAGAAGGCAGAGACAAAATAGACTAAATAAGGTTTAGATGAATGTGTAAGGTTTTATTTATATCAAGCTCCAAACAGACAACCCCCCACACCCATGGTAGTAACATGATAATGGCAAGTAAACACCACAAGGTGAGGCATAGCGGGTAGGGCAGACAGGAGGAAGGGAGGCAGCAGGAAGGGGGCAGGGTGGGGCATGTGGCGTTTCATGACCTGGTGGAGGTCATCCGGTGTGTGTTGACAATATATGTCTACACAGTTATGCATTCTGCTGTTCTGTTTGACTTCTCTATTTCTCGACTTTAAAAAGCTTTAAAAAAAACCGTAGGACGTAAAATCATAGAAAATTAGGATCTCTATACATGATATTATCACAGCCGTTTTAAATATATAAAACTTTTTTGTGAAATAAATCTAGAAGAAAACAACAAAATATTAAGAATGGTTGCTGTAAAAGATTGGGATAAGAGAACTGCTGCTCCTTAATACCGTTGTGCATGCTGACTGAATTCCTTGCAAATTACTCTGACCTTCAGAGCCTGCTCTCCCAGGAATGCCCACAAGATGGCGCAGTCATTTCTCCAAGGGGAGTTTGACATTCTAGCACAATCCAGGGTTCCACCAGCCAGAGGGAGCCTTTCCAAGCTTGCTTCCCTTCCCGTTCCCTGTGTACCTGCTGTTCTCCTGTCTATGATCTGATGTTCAGTGTACTAGGCCTTCCTCTTCTCCAGTAAGTAGTGAAACAGAAAGAGGAATAGGAACTCACATTTATCCGGCACCTGCTTCATGCCTGGCCCTTTGCTGGATACTTCACAATCATCTTCTCACTTACTGTTTGTTAAAACCCATGCCTACCCCAGCTGGGGCAACGTGGTGAGACCCTGTCTCTACAAAATATTAAAAAATTATCTGGGTGTGGTGGTGCATGTGTGGGGGCTCAGCTACTTGGGAGGCTGAGGCAGGAGGATTGTTTGAGCCTGGGAGATCCAGGCTGCAGTGAGCTGTGATCTTGCCACTGCATTCCAGCCTGGAAGACAGAACAAGACCCTGAATCAAACAAAATAAACAAAAAACAAACAAAAAGGCAAAAAACAAAACAACAACAACAACAAAAAAACTAACAAACCAAGCAAGCTGTCCAGGTGTGTGCCTGAGACCCAACACACCCGTTCCATCCCATGCACAATGTCAAGTGAGTACAGGGACCACCTCCAGGAATATCTGTCTTCCAGTAGGTACTTATGCACCGCATATGTGTGTGCATGTGTGTATACATACACACACACAGATACTTATATATATCACTATTACATCAGGCTTGTTCATTCAAATACTGTAAAATCTTTTTTTGACTACGTGATTTAACTCTGAGTTACCTAACACTAAAATGTCTTTTTACTTTTAAATCAAGTTCTCTGTACTTTCAGATGATCAACAATATAGAAGGGCAATGAGCAACTAAGTTGGAAGGGTGTGAGGAAATGGGCCCTCAGAGACTGCTGCTGAGTGTTGATTGCCACAGTCATTTCAGAAGTAATCTGAAAGCTATTAAAATACATCTACCCTTTGTGCAATCCCACTTTTATATCTGACAGAGATAAAAGCATCGCTGTCTAAGAACACAGGCGCAAGGGTGCTGCTGCAGCATTATTTATTAATGACCCCAAACTGGAGAATACCTCAATGCCAATCAGCAGAAAAACCGTAAAGGAAATTCAGCTTAGCCATACTCTGAACTGTTATGCGACTTCTCAACAGAGCCATGAATATGAGGCGCTGGAGCACTGTAGCTGCTGTATTAAGCAAGCGAGAAAGATGTAGAGCAATGTGTAGCTCTGACCTCTCCGTGGGACTCCCTCTCCCCGAACCGCCCCATAAGCCCTGTGTGAGAGCACAATGAAAGATGAGACACCTTAGCATACTGCAGTGTTATCTCGGTGGCGTGGGATGGGAAGGTTTTGGGGAGAGGCCTTTTCCTTTCTACATCTCTATTATTTGACTTAAAAAACAAAACAAAACAAAACGTTAGTAGTAATAGTAATGAAAAAAGTAACCCCAAATGAAAAAAACAAAATCTTCAATGTTTAACTGCGTACAGATGCGGAAACAGGCTGGGGACGTAAAGCGGTTTCCTGCTGGTAGTGATCCTATTTGAATGTCCGCAGTCCACTCAGCCTTGTAGGATACTCCGCTAGGAAACCCCTTCTCGCCCCGCTCCGCCCCTCTTAGCAGCCCACCGAGCCTGGAGGCGCTCTGCCAGCACCTTTTCGGTCGCCCAACCAGCTGCGCAGCGTGGGAGCCCAGGTGTAGCTGACATCTGCCTGCAGATGGAGGGGGGTGCCGGAGAGGCCACTGCATGGGGAGGCTGTGGCCTGTGCTCCCTGGCTCTGGGCGTGCAGGGGACACTTGGTCTAAATAAGCAAAGGGAGCCTTACTTTTTACTTTTCACAGTCTCCAGGGCACTCTCTTTCCGGAACTTCCAGAAAAGCTCCCTCCTTCCAAGGGCAGCCGGGGTGAGAAATCCTACCCTTGTCTGCTTTATTCTGTGCCTGACCCTGCTAACCTATCCAGGGCAGAAGCAGTCGCTTTGCGGGAGAGACCATCTTACTACACTAAACATTTCAGAAGCACCAACAATTCCTGTCTCTTTATACTAAATAAGTCCAATCGGATCAAATTCTAAATAAGATGAACTAGAAGCCATTAAACTACTAGAAGACAACATGGGGACATTTTTAAAATGCCACAGTGGAGAAAGACTATGTTTAACACAAAAACCTGCACAGACCGTTCAATAGAAAACGGTCAGTGCCTAGGGAGCAGGAGGTTCATAGAAAAGAAAATTCAGAGGGCTTGAAATTTAAGAAAAACACAGAATGAAATGACCATGAAATGCCAATTCCTGCTTCTTAGCATGGTAATGTTCAAGAAATTGGTCACACGCTGTGTTCACTTGGGGGGTGTGTGGTAGAGACTGGGAGTGTAACGGAGCAATTTTGGTTTGGCCTTCTTACCTCTCCCCTCAGGAAGATTCCCGGCTGCCCCCTCCTTCTCTTGCCTGAAGAGGTCAGCAAAGGCTTGGTGCTATACGGACACTCACCTCACTCCCAGGAAGGCTCCTGAGCCAGGGCGCTGTGCCCAGGCCGCGCGAACGCGGGCCTCCTTCTCTGCTCCCTTGCTTCTGCTCATCCTGGTTTAGCGTCTGCAGAGAAAGCAGAAGGCTGGTCCGTGCCTTGGGAATCTTGGGTCTTTCAGGGTCCTCTGAACTGCTGTCCACGTAGCTGCAGCTTCCGAGAGAAACCATGGAGATGGCGCTACCCCTCCCGGGGTAGTGGAGATCCGCCCGCTGAGCACCTGGCCTGGGACTCAGGGGCTTGGGGCTGGTGGGTCTGCAGGGCGTGCCAGGACTTTCATATGCCAGGCAGCAGGCAGAGCTGGAGGGCAGGGTGTGTGCGATTCCAGCCTGCTGGGCCCGAGGGCTCCCGGGGAGCACCGGCCAGGACTTTTCAGGAAAGATACCTGAAGGTAGGTACCTACCGCCTTCCTGGGCGGCTGTGCACTTGATAGTCGGCTCACTTTTCCTCCTGTGCTCTGGAGGAACTAAACTGCTGGAGGACAAAGGTGTGGGGGCGAGCGGGGGTGCCCAGTGATCGCTGAAAACATAGCCTTCTTTGTCCTCAGCCCGCTCCTCACAGTGGCCGTCGGTCTCTGCTGGGGAAAGAATTTCGGGTCCTGGCAGCAAACTCACCAGGGCGGGCTTCTTGGGGCTTTCGGCGTCTTTGCTTTTCAGAAACGCCCGCCAGGAACCCTGGCGCAGCCTGCCCTTCTCCTTCTCGCCCTTGGGAGAACCTGGGGAACGCTCCTGGGTGTTCTCTTTCTCTAAAACTTTTGACTCAAAAAAGTTTGAAAAGGTCTTATGAGCCAAGGCCAACCTTGCCCTGAGCTTTTTCTCCGTTGTTCTGAGTCTCTTTGTGTTGCAGCTGTCAGAGGAAGGCCCTCGGCTACCAAGGTCCGCTGCGGTCCCCATGTGCCCAGCTCCTGCCGGCCCCGCGGTGCTGTCGCCTGCGGCCTGCGGGGCGAGCTCGGGCCCGGCGCTGGCGTCGCGGAGGTGCAGAGAAGGCGCGCCCCAGTGGGCCACAGCGGGCGGACTCTCCGCGGGGACCCCCTCAGGGCCTGAAGAGCGCCCCCTGCGGCCCTGAGCGGTTGGGGCCGGGACCCCTCCCGGGCTCTCAGCTGCCAAGGGCCTACCCCTCCTGAAGGAGGTCACCTTGGAAAACGTCCGGCGCTTCTCCGGCTCCTGCGCGGCCTTGAGGAGCCCACAAGGCGGCGGGGACTGCTGGAGCGCTGGGGCTGCTGCAGCGCCGCCCTCGAGGGCTTCCCCCGCGCCGCACTCCCCCGGCCCGGGGCTCTGACGATCCCCACGCAGTGTCTCTCCCAGGGGCTCCTCTGTGCTCGGTGTCTCTTCGGAAGCAGCTCGGGGGACCAGCACTCTCCCAGGCTCTGCAGCCGGGGCCACCGGTGGAAGAGCCCCCTCGCCAGCTCCCTGTGTGGGGGCTGCTGGCAGCTCACACTCATTGCCACCGGCTGTTTTCCCCTCCGTGGGGGACTCACAGGGGGTTTCGCCAGTTCTCAGGGGAGATCCCGGTCTTTCTTCAGGAAAGTCATGGGGCAGTGTTTCTGGAAGAGGCCCCGCATTCCTCCTGGTGGCCTGAAGACCTTTCTGCTCCACAGATACAATGATGAGAGCGCCCCTGCCTCTGGAGGCCTCGCTGCTTGCTTTGGGCTCCAGCTGCCGGCCCCGGGGACCCCCAGCCTCCTGTTCAGCCCCCTCAGCCCCAGGGCTGCAGTGAGACACCGTGGCTGCGCTGAATTCTGAAAGACCTTGCCAAGCCTGTTCCCTGTAGTTGGGGTCTAGAACCATGGACTCTTTGGCTGCCTTTGAAGTGCCTATTGCGCTTGACTTCTGGGTGGTCTCTGGGGCATCTGAACTGTGACTCACTTCTGAGCAGCCCATCAAGTCTCCACTCCACACCTGGGTCCCTTCACTGGTAGGCTGCCGTGGGAACTTGGCCCTAAAAAGTGGCTTGCTTTCCTCGCTGAGCACATACTTTGATGTGTAATTACTGGTTTGGTTTCCTGCTTCTACATAAATGCCCCAAAGGTGCTTCTGTGTCTCTCTCTCATCAGCAGCTCTTGGTGTGAGTTGGGTGCCTTGGGGTTCCTGGATTCTGCTTTCTGGGCTTTGCTCCGACTTGCACTCAGCTGGCCCAGGCACTTCCTCTGCACTGAGCTTCACTAACTCCGAAGTGAGGCATGAAGCCACCAGGCATGACCTGGAATCCTGTCCTAACTGGTTTTCCCACAGGAGACCTGCAGAGGGAGTGTCCTGAGAGGCCCTTTGCAAGGGAAACCCACTGGGCTTGCAGGGACCCTGCAGATGAGGAGCCCCACTTTGAGAAGGAGGAAGCGGGCCAGACAGCTGAGTGAGTGCAGGGGAAAGGGTGTTTTGTGTTCTTGGATCTCGTTCATTTTCTCCCCCTTCCTTCACATGGGTCCTAGATTTCACAACATTCTGTCCCACGGGATCCTCAGGGTGCCCTAAGGAAAGCCCTGCTATGGAATAGGCCCTGACCAGTGCCCTCGTGTGCCCACAGTAGTGTCTGGAGGATGCCCTCTTCTTGTCACCAATAGTTTCTGGGGCACTATGGTGACGCTTGGTGTGTAGGAGGCAAGATCTCCTCAAAGGAGGCTGGCTGGAGACATCAAAGTGGGGCTGGGACCAGAGCAATTCTGTGTCCCCTGCAGGGCCTAGAATACTTTCCTTCTCTGTCCTGGTCTCCAGAGGGGCTGCGCTGTCCAGTGGGCCTCTGCTAGGTAGCACTGGTACCCTGGCCCTGTTGTGGATATGTGGCCAACTCCGACCCAGTTCACAGCACCAGAGAAGGAAGGGCCAGACCACTGGGATGCCCAGATAGCTCTCAGACCTGGATTTCTGAAGACAAACACCAGAGAGCCCACTGAGGTCTTGAACAGCCACCCCCTGTGCTGGCTCGGGACCACTGCTGTCTGTGGCTCTCTGTAAGCAGCTCCCTGTGTGTCGGGGAGCCACTGGCAGCAGAGACTCTCGCTCCAGGCTGGTCACGCAGTCCCAGAGGTGTCCTGCCTCCTCTTCTCCAGCAACTGCAGCAAAGGCCCGCAACCTATTTTTGCAAGAGTCTTCCTTTAAACCAGGGGACAAATCGAGTTCTTCCTTTGCACGAAGCCCAGGAACACAGGTCAAATTCTGCTCCTGAGGGATTGCAGTTGTTGAGACATCAGGGTATTCCCAAGGCGCTTCTATGTCTACGGGGGTACCTCTTAGAGGGTGGAAGTCTCCCCTTGGGAGGTCCCCAAACAAGGACTCTGTGTCAGAGGCACTTTCAAAGGGGTCAGTTTTTGTGTCTGATTGACTTTCACTCTGCTGGGACAGCGTCTCAGAATCATCACGGTCTGTTTGCTGGCTCCATCCCTGCTCCACTTGTTCCGCAGGGGATGCGGGGAGCTGGTTATCTTCAATCTCACCTTCGCCTGGCAGGTGTGCACCTGGCTCTGGAGTCTGGGAAGGCAAGAAGAGAGGAGTCAGAGACAAGGCCTGAGGGCATCTGTGCACATGTTTACACCATGCCTGCCTTTGTCAGAAGGAGGAAGGCTTAGAAACGGCTCGTTCGTTCCCCATGTGCCCCTAGGAAGGGAGGTAACTATGAAGGACGCCTTTTATCAACATGGAAAACAAGTGATGAAGCCAAACCCAAACAGTAGGGAGAAAAAGTAGCACATCCTTAAAACAATCCCATTAAAAATCAGAACAGGACCAACGCGCATGTGCGTTTAGTAAGTATAAATATGTTGCATGAGTCATGGTGAAGAGCATATCTCTGCCTAACATTTTCAACAAGAAGGAACAAATTAACATGTCTGCATTGTTTGTTCTTATGTAACCCACTGGTTTAAAGTCAGTGCCCTTCCATTTAAGCAGTGTGTTCTGAGTTTGATTTGTTAGAGCAAAAAAAAAACCAAAAAGAACAGCAACAACAAAAATGAGAATGATCAAAGTTGCACATACATTTTGGGATGTTATAAAGCTTTGAAGACAGGAAGAAAAATAGAGAACTGTGCAAGTATTTCTTTCTCTTGTTACACATTTCTTAAATGACTTATTGAGATATACATTTCCAAGCATCCATTTAAAGTGCACAGATCTATGAGATTTGACAAACGTGTACATTTACGTAACTACCACCATGATAAAAATCTAGACTGTTTCCATTTCCCCAAAAAGCCCTTGCCCCTCCCCAGTCAATCCCTGCTTCCCTCCAACTCCTCACAAATACCTGCTTTCTGCCACACAGTCTTAGTTTGCCTTTTCTGGAGCTTAAAATAAACAGAATACACAGTAGCCCCCTTTATCCACAGGGATATGTTCCAAGACCCCAAGCTGATGCCTGAACCACCCCCCCCAGCACCAACCCTATATATATTGTTTCTTCCTATACATGCATACCTGTGATAAAGTGTAAGCTACAGATTAAGCATAGTAACAAATTAACAACAATATTAATAAAATAGAACAATTATAACAATATACTGTAACAAAAATTATGTGAAGTGGTCTCTGTCTCTCTCAAAAAATCTTATTGTACTGTACTCACCTATTTTCGGACTGCAGTCGACCTCGAGTAACTGAAACCTTGGATAAGGGGGGATTATTGCATGTTCTTTTGGGTCTGGCTTCTTTCCCTCAGGCATCATGGCTGTAGCATGTCTCAGTGCATACAGTGACTTGAACTCTGACATACTGCTGTGCGCAGTAGTCAATGCTCAAACTCCCCAAAGCTTCCCCCAGACCCAGAGCTGGCCAAGCACTCAGCCCCATTTCTCACCAAGGCTCCCTTCACACAAGCTTTGTACAGAAGCCATTCACCCCTCCAGCCCCACTCAGGCATGGTTTCCCAGGACTTGTCATAAGAGATTTCTCAAAGTAAAATTGCTTTTAATTCTAAACTGAGAGAAGAAAAACAAACACACACCCAAAAGCCAGTGCTGTGTGAGGCTTGTAAGGGGCAGGGTAGAGCATGAGGAATAACATGATCCTGCAGTTTCAAGTAAGTTGCAAAGCAGAAGGCATTGCGAATAGAAAAGGAAACATTAAAAATCAAACCATTTGGGAAGGAGAACTGTGTGGTTGCTACAGGACGTCCCAGGAGAGAAGTGAAGGAACCAGGCGTCTGCTGCAGGAACTGGCTCCGGCCGCTGCCTCTGTGGGGCCAGGTGCCCCGACTGTACAGCAGGGCCAGATGCCTTCAGCATGCCTACCTCCCACGGTCAAGTGAGGACCAGTGAGACACGGATGTGCACACGCCTGGACAAGCACAGAGAACTGTGCAACTGTGAGTGGGCGCTGTCATGACCGAGTGAACTGAGAAGGCTGCTGCAGGCCGGGCAGGGCACTCAGCTCAGTGACGCCTGCCCTGCGGAGCGCCTGCGGCCCCTCATCTCACCAACCCAGCTGTGACACCAAGAACTGATCTGTCTATGGGACACTGGAGCCATCAGCATCAACATGGCTTGATGTCACCTTCCAGACTCATGTAGGCATCATTGCTTACATGTGCAGGCCCAGAGAATCCCAAGTCCCAAGTTCCAAATGACTAATGATCAGGACCCTGGTGACTAAAATGCCAGTGGGCTCATTTCTGCCCTTGCTGCCCAGTGTCGCAGCCCAGGACACTACCCGTGAGGCAGGGGCTGGCGTCTTGCTGTGGGGAAGGTCCAGCCTTTGTCTGAGTTCCAGATATTTTGCAAGAGGCCTCCCTCAGTCTCAATGAAAATAAAAGCCTCTGGGGGAAAAAAATCTAAGATAACTCTTCTGTAGTCTGCGCAGCTGCACTGGAAGAGCAGGTTTGATTGGTTGAAGTGTACAGATACTGAAATACAATGAGTACATTAAAAACCACATCGATTTGATTGAATATTAGATTCTAATTTTATGAAGAAAGACTTTCTTCCTGGGTTGATTCAGGAGTGATCCTCAAATAATTTCTCAGCATAAAGTGATGCAAGTCCGGGGTTATGTCCTGGGAATGGCCTGGGGCTGGAATCTAGAGCAAACAAGTATTCTTTCCGCTGAGGCTTAGGATTTTTACAGGGGTGGGAGTGGGTTAAACTGGAAAGTCTGAAGCAGGCAGGCTCCATTTTGCCACAGGCCTGGCACTTCCCGATTGTCTTATTCTATAACTAGATGAGGCTTTAGGGCAAGATGTTGAGACCATCTCCTCTAATAAACAGCTGCAGTGAGTGTTCCACAGCGGGGTGAACTTCTGACTACCAGCCCATCAGGAGGGGAAGATGGTGCTGACCAGCAGGCCTTACATCCCACCTCCACCTCCTGACCTCACCCCTTCCCTCCCCACTGCCCCAATGTTGGCTGAAACCTCCTCTAGCAGAACTAGCCCCACCCCGCCTCTCCTCTGCCCTCTGCAAACTCCTCAATAACATGGTTTACATTTAATCTGCACACTTCTTTATGTCTCATTCACTTTTTAGAGAATATTAGTATATGAGGACACAGTGTCTCTTCTAAAAACCACTAGTTTTAATCTATGGTATGTCCATTATCTCAGCAATTCTAATTTCTCTTTGACGTGTGACTTATTAGAAGTATGTTTTAGTTGTCTTTTTTGTTTCTGATTTCTATTTAATGACACTGTCATCAAAGAGTCATCTGTGTGATACTGATTTTTTTGAAATTAGTTGAAATTGGCTTTATGACATAGTGCAAGGTCCTACTTTGGAAATGTCAAATGTGCCATGCGTGTTTGAAGGGATGGTGCATTCTCTAATGGGTCAGTGCGGTGTTAACAAGGGCTCATTAGATCAACCTGGTTGACTGTTTAAATCCTCAGTAGTCGTACTAGGTTTTCCTCTGTGATTAGGAAACTCTGTGGAAATCTCCCACTGCTGTAGTGGATTTGTCAATTTCCTCTTTTAATTCTGTTACAGTTCAGCCTTACGTGAGTAGGTGCATAAACAAGTTCAGAACTGTTACCTCTTCCTCTGAGTGGCTCCTTTATTACCAGCAGTAATAAAGGCTTTTACTTTCTTAGCCCTAAGAAAGACTTTTCCTTTAAAGGCCATCCTCTGATATTAATATACCCACATGAACATTCTTTTGGTTAGTGCTTACCAAGCATGTATTTTTTCTATTCTCTTATTTTCAATCTTTCAGTGTTCCTTAAGTGTGCGTTTCATAACCAACATGTAGCTGGATTTTCCAAATTCAATCTTTCAGTCACTTTTAACCAAGTGTGGCTGGTGAGCATTTCTGTGATCACTGCTCTCCCCGGGGTTCTGCCTCCCACTGAATTCCATACTTTTTGAACTCTCCCTTCCTTTTTCGTCCTGGGAATTTCTTTTGAGTGTGTGAACTCAACTAAAGATTGGTTAGAATGATATGTTTTACTTTTAGGTTTAGCTTTTGTTTTGAGGAGATTTTTGGGAAATGTGTAGTTGGCCCTGATTCTGGGATCAGAAGTTCTGGACACTGCTCCCACAGTCTGGCCGCCACCGCGCCTGGCCCTGAGTCAGTCAGCAGAGGCACCTGTGACACTGCCAAATGCAAGGCTTTTTGTTTTCTTTTCTTTGTGTTGTTGCTATTTACTTTTTTGCAACTTTGTTGATGTATAATTGTCATAAAAAAGCACACATACTTCAAGTGTACAATTAAAGTTTTGACACACCTATAAAGCCACGACCACAATCAATATGACCATTGATCTCTCATCCACAAAGTTACTTTATGCTTTTTGCAATCTTTCCCTTCTGCCTCTCCTCACTCCTTCCTCAACACCCCAGGAAACCTTTATCTCCTTTCTGTCTTGCCTTTTTTTTTTTTAGACGGAGTCTCGCTTTATCTCCAGGCTGGAGTGCAGTGGCGCGATCCCAGCTCATTGCAACTTCCGTTTTCCAGTTTCAAGCAATTCTTTTGCCTCAGCTTCCCAAGTAGCTGGGACTACAGGCACACACCACCACACTCGGCTAATTTTTTTTTTTTTTTGTATCTTTAGTAGAGACGGGGTTTCACCATGTTTGCCAGGATGGTCTTGATCTCTTAACCTTTGATCTGCCGGCCTCGGCTTCCCAAAGTGCTGGGATTACAGGCGTGAGCCACCGTGCCCTGCCTCCTTTCCATCTTTTCTAGAATTTCATATAAATGGAACCATACGGTATGTATTTTTTAAATCTGGCCTTTCCCACTCAGCGTAATTATTTGGAAATGCACCTGTGTTGTTGTGTGCGTCAGTAGTCCGTTCCTTCTATGCTGACCCATGTTCCACAATACAGCTGTAAGACAATTTGTTATCTGTTCACCTGCTGATGGACATTTGGGTTGTTCCCAGTTTTCGACTTCTCACATAAAGCTGCAGTGAACATCTGTTTACAGGTCTTTGTACAGACATGGACTTTCATTTCTCCTGGGTAAATACCAAGGAATGGATTGATGCTGAACCAGATACACAGGGTAGGGGCATGCGTTCAACTGCCCAAGAACCTGCTCTCCATTCCCTTCCAAATGCCCCACAAGGTATGAGGTCCCACTGCTTCACATTGTCCCCAGCATCTGGCACCACCAGCCTTGTTAATGTTAACCCTCCTAGCGACTGAAGTGGTGTCTCCTTGCGATCTGGATTTGCATTTCCCTCAGGGCATATGATGTTGAGCATCTTTTCATATGTTTTTTCCATCTGTACATCTTTTTGGTGATGTGTCTTCAAATCTTTCGCTCATTTTTAAAAACTGGGTTGTGTTCTTGCTATTGAGTTGTAAGACTTCTTTGTATATCTTATATATAAGTCTTTTGCCAGATACACGTTTTCCAAATAGTTTCTTCCAGTCTGTGGATTGCCTTTTCATTTTATTACCAAGGTCTTTTAAAGAGCAAAACGTTTTTATTTTGATGATGCTCAATTCATTGGTTTTTGTAGGTCATTTTTGTGTGTTGAATTAAAATCTTCCCAATCTAAGGTCACTAAGATTTTTCCTATCGCTTCTCCCAGAGGATGGTAGGAAGAATAATGTCCCTCCCCCTCAAATATATCCATGCCCGAATCCCTAGAACCTGTGACTGTTACTTTTTTTTTTTTTTTTTTTTACAGGTGGAAAGAGGATTTATTTGGCTGGGAGCAAGGTGGCATAGTTGCCTAACAGCCAAGCTCCTCTAACAAAGGAAGGTTCCATCTTTATATAGGCTTATACTTTAGATGTTACATGTGGAAGAATCTTAGGTTTATAGCTTAACATATGAAAAGGGTCTCGGTTTACAGTCTCAGGAATTACATATGAAAAGGGTTTCTGTTTACAGTCTTAGGAATGAAAAGGGGAAGTTTACAGTCTTAGGAATGAAAAGGGGAAGTTGATCTGAGATGCCTGGGTCTCCCTCTTCACCACCCCCTTTGAGACCCTCACCACTTTCTAATATTAGTGAGAGGTCTCACTTTCATTCTCACTTTCCAGATTTTCTGAAGAAACTGACTGATAATGTTTCATGTAATATACATGTTACCTTTTATGGCAAAAAGGATTTTGCACATGTGATTATGTGAAGGGTCTTGAGGACGAGAGTATCCTGGGTTGTCTAGATGGGTCCTTATAAAGGAAAACCAAGGCCGGAGAGTCAGCGTAGAAGATGTGACAATGGGAGCAGAAGCCGGAGAGATTCCAGGAAGGGACAAGAGCGGAGGAATGTGGGCAGGAGCACGCCCAGGAGCTGGAAAGGCACCCATCCTTCCTAGAGCCTCCAGAAGGAACCAGCCCCGCAACGCCTGGATTTCAGCCCGGTGAGCCGCGTGTTGGACTTCCTGATGCCCAGAACTATAAGATGATAAACGTGTGTTGTTTGGAGTCAGTGAGTTTATGGAGATTTGTTACGGCAGCTGTATGGAACACACAGACCAGCATGCTTCTTGCCTCCAGTTTACCTGTCCTGCCTGTGGCTTCGGACACTTAACCACTCCTTCCTGAAACTTTCCTTGTAGGGTTTCAGCACACCACTTACTCCTGGTTTTGTTGGGTCCTGGAGACTGGCTTCTATGTCTCCATTTCTTGGTCTCCCATGAATGCTGGCTTCATCATTCTTCTTCCCTTCCCAACTCACTTGCCCTTCCCTGAGCAACTCCCCAACTCTCGCAGTCTCAACTGTGCTGCAGGAAGATGACTCCCGAGCCTATGTCTCCAGTGTTTCCCCGCTCCTGGGCCAGACCGTGTGTGCCACAGATATTCACAAAAAGGAGGCCGAGATCTTTCCCCAACACAAACCCGCTCCTCTTTGCTGGTGTGAATTCTGAGGATAGCTACTATAGCGACTAGAAACATGGGAAGTCATCTCTTATCCCTTTTTTTCCATCTTTTCCCCCTTCTAATTTGTATCTGTTGATTCTTACTAAAACAGAAGCTGCCCAAGGGCAGGGATTTTGGATGCTTTTGCTCACCATAGTCTCCCCAGTCCCTATAATATGATTTGATACATAATAAACATTCACTGTGAATGTGCTGAATATTCTTTAAATGATCCTAACTCTGTAGCATCATTTTTATCTCCACCCACCCCCATTCTCACCACCCTGCCTTTGCTGAAGTCCCCCAGCTCTTCCTGGATGCAGCAGATGGCCCAGCATCCTGCCTTTTGCCTCCTCTAAGCCTTGCTCACACTCGGGACTGTGAGTTTCTACAACAAAACCTGAAATTGAGCAAGTCCCTCCTCTGCTTACTGTTGATTTGCTTATTGCCCTCCGACCTCAGGATAATGTTCAGACTTCATGAAGCCCTGCTCTGATCTGGACTTCATGAAGCCCAAGCTCGCCTCCTCCTGCCCATTCCCAGTGCTGAGCCCTTCCTGCCCCCAGCAGCCACACCTGCCCAGGCTTGTGCACCTCTGCTCAGGTGACCTTTCTAGCTGACGAATGCCTATGCATCTGGGTAGACTTGCATCACCCAGAAGCCTCACATGCCTATTCCAAACCTACCCCCAGCCGTCAAATGGAGTACTCGCTCCTTCCGGGTCCCACTGTACCCGACACAGGTGTCCTTCACAGTGCCTACAAGGTTTTATTGTGAAAGTCCATTTATACACACATCATCTCTATCAGAATGAGTTCAGAGTCTCTCAGGTGGAGAGATCGGTCTGAAACATCTCTATGTTGCCAGCTGAGAGTCCTGGGTAAGTTCTCATAAAATTGTTGTAGAACATACAGTTGAATGAAATATTTAAATTGGAAAGCATTTTAAAAGCTTCCTTTAGGAACTCATTCTGAATGCTAGATAAGTGATCTGAACTTCTGGAACTAAACATCCAGCTATACAACTAGAGTGCTCCTCAGAACAATTTCTCACGTTCTAAAAGGATCAGCTGCACTTTCCCCAAATAAGGTTTTTCTTCCTATGTCCCTTTTAGGACCAGAGGAGTCCAGGCTGTGTGCTATGTTAAATTATTCCATCTGCAGGGACTAACTTGTTTTCATTTTCATCTAACATTGGTAATTCATAGCAATATTGGCCAAGGGTGAAGATCATGTAACATAGACCCACGGTGTTGGAAGTCCTGGCCAGAGCAGTCAGGCAAGAGAAAGAAATAAATGGGATCTAAATAGGAAGAGAGGAAGGCAAACTTTCTCTCGTCTAGATGATGTGATTCTTATGCCCAGAAAACCCCACAGTCTCTGCCTAAAGGCTCTTAGAACTGATAAACAACTTCAACAAAGTTTCAGGATGCAAAATCAATGTGGAAAAATCAGTAGCATTTCTATACACTGACAATATCTAAACTGAGAGTCAAATCAAGAATGTGATCCCATTCAAAACACCACGAAAAGAATATAATACCTAGGAATACAGCTAACCTGGGAGGCAAAAGATCTCTCTTATGAGAATTACAAAATAGTGCTGAAAAAAATCAGAGATGACACAAACAAATGGAAAAACATTGCATGCTTATGGGTAGGAAGTTTATCATAAAACTAAACATATGACCAAGTAAACCCACCTCTAGATATCTACCAAAGTGAACTGAAAAATTATAGTCATACAAAAGCCAGTATGTAAATTTTTATAGCTAGAACATACAGTCACAATCTCCACAAACAGAAAACAACCCAGATGTCCTTCAACAGTTGAATGGATAAACAAATTAACCATGCATCCAGACAATAATATAGCTCGGCAATAAAAAGGGACAAACTATTGATCACACAGTAACTTGGAAAGACCATAAGTGCATTCTGCTAAGTGAAAGAAGCCAAACTCAAAAGGCTACATATTGTATGATCTCATTTATATGGCATGTTGGAAAAGGTAAAGCTACAGGGATGGTAAACAGATCAAGGGTTTCCAAGGGCTGGAGGCTGGGGACTAGAGAAGGATTTGACTACTAAAGGGCAACATGAGGGATTTTTTTGTGTGTGTGGTGGAGTCTCGCTCTGTAGCCCAGGCTGGAGTGCAGTGGTGCAATCTCGGCTCACTGCAACCTCTGTGTCCGGGTCCTGGTTCAAGCAATTCTTCTGCCTCAGCCTCTCAAGTAGCTGGGATTACAGGTACAAGCCATCATGCCCAGCTAATTTCTGTATTTTTTAGTAGAGACAGGGTTTCACCATGTTGGCCAGTCTGGTCTTGAACTCCTGACCTCATGATCTGCCCGCCTCGGCCTCCCAAAGTGCTGAGATTACAGGAGTGAGCCACTGCTCCCAGCCAACATGAGGGAATTTTTTAAGTGATTGAACTGCTTTGTGGTATAAATTTGCCAAAATCTACTGAACTACATACCTCCAGGAGTTCACTTTACTCTATACAAATTAAACGCACCCATACCCACACCCACACCAGAACACTGGGGGAATCCAAGATGGACTGTAGACTGTGACAAATGACTCTAGCTGCACTCCAATTAATGATGTAGCCATGCTGACAGGGGTAGGAAATAAAGGAGCTGACCTAAGTAACTTTAGAGAATGATGTGTTGATTGGATACCGTGAGGCTAAAGACAAAAAGAACTTTATTTAGTTGCTACATTTCTGTACTTTAGTTGCTACATTTCTCACAGAGTTATGGGTTAGGAATCTGAAACTATTTTACATGTATACCAGGGCTGAGTAAATAATAAATACCTTGTGGATAATGAGAACCAGGTTTCTTACCATCAGAAAAAGAAGTTATGAATAAAGGATTAAGGCTAGAATGAATCCTGTGGTACTGGGTTGGAGCTGGAAATATCAGATATCAGGTAACTCACAGTTAAAAGTACATGCGCACACACACACACACACACACACACACACATGCACTAACCCATGAACAAATGCTTTCATACACACAGATCAATAGGCAGATAATGAAACAACATAAATATGTGTGTATATATGTGTTAATATCTATATATAACATATGTTTATCTGCTCTGTGTACTGGGAGAGCTAAATTCAGTGTCACCACAGTGGCTATGACACACTTTGAACCCAAATCTTGGTTTCTAAATACCATTCTATAATACAAGAACCCAGGTTCTCCTTGAAGAAGTGGTGATGCCAGGACTGGGGAAGGGCAAACAGCCTGGAGAACAATGTGGTGCCAAAAATTATGGAAGTCCTCAAGAATTAAAAATAAGGATGGGAGCTGCTGAAGGGCAAGAAGCCAACTGAAAGGAGCTCTTGACAACCAGAAAGGGAACAGTGTGGTTAACAGCATAAATAACCAGAGGATTGGATTATAATCCAAAGAATAATTGTCTATAAACCCATACTGATATAAATAAGTGACTGGATACCATGGTCCCCCCTTATCTGTGGGGGATATGTTCCAAGACCCCCCAGTGAGTGCCTGAAACTGCAGATAGTACTGAACCCTATGTACACTATGATATTTCATGTACATACACCTATGATAAAGTTTAATTTACAAATCAGGTACAATAAGAGATGAATAAAATAACCAGTGATAAAAAGAATGATTATAGCAATATACTGTAATAAGAATTATGTGATTCTCTTCCTCTCCCCCTCAAAATATCTTCCTGTATTGTACGCATCTGTGTTAGGACCAGGGTTGAGCTTGGGTGACTGAAACTGCAGAAAATAAAACTGGATAAGTGCGGGCTGCTTTACATGCAAAATGGAGGAGGAAAGAAAACTCTTCCTTACAGAAGAATTCCAATTAATAAATACTGAAAACATGAGGGAAATGGAGAATCACCATGAGAAGTCTACAGTAAGAGTTCCTGCAGGGAAGATGTACTAATGAATGCTAAATTATGATAAAGAGTCATTAAAAGGTCATACACTGACCAGGTAATCTCTCTTGGGATATTCTAACTTAAGCAAAGATTCAGCAATGTGACATGTTCATTGAAGTGTTCTTTGCAAGAAAAAAAAAATAAATGACTTGTACTCAACACTAGGAAAATGATTCAGCAAATTATATGCACGAAATGGAAAATTAAACAGCCATGAAAACTTAATTTATAAGGGCTATTTAGAAAAGAAAATATAAAATGTGGGATAGATAATTTTGTGTATTCTATAGTTAAAGAGCATTTACAGAAATATTAAAGAACATTGAAATAAAATATTCTAAAGAAGCAATAAACAATACTTTTCGTTTGTTTGTTTGTTTGAGACAGAGTCTCAGTCTGTCACCCAGGCTGGAGTGCAGTGGCATGATATCAGCTCACAGCAACCTCCACCTCCCAGGTTCAAGCAATTCTTATGCCTAAGCCACCCGAGTGGCTGGGATTACAGGCGAGTACCACCATGCCAGGCTAATGTTTGCATTTTTAGTAGAGACAGGTTTTGCCATGTTGGCCAGGCTGGTCTCAAATTCTTGGCCTCAAGTGAGCCACCCACCCTGGCACCACAAAGTGCTGGGATTACAGGTGTGAGCCACCATGCTGGCCAGTGTTTTTGTTATAGTCAAAATTGTTCCCTCTCTCTTATTTGCCACATAAAGCAGTTAAATTATCTTTATAATTTAAAAATATTTGGAGAAAAGTTAGGCGTCCTTTTATATACATATAAATTGTAGGTCATCTTGTCAGGAATTCCAACAGACCACTAGCTCCAGAAGGGGTCATGGCAATCACTTCTCTGTAGTCCCTGCAATGTTTAGGTGCAGTCCTGATGTACAGAAGAATCTCAATGTTTTGATCCTGATTGTCAATATTCCTAGCCGTAGCTGTCATATCAAATGGATGGAGTGCTTTTTCTCTTCAAGTGACAACTTCTATTTCATCAATGGGGAACCTGCACTTCTAGCCCCACCTGGCAGTAATGAGGCAGTGCCCCCCTCCCCCCAGAGCACAGCCAGAAGAGGCCCACTAAATCCCAATACTTAAATAAATCTTGAGGCCCATAATATAACACCCAAACTATGCAGAATAAATAGAAGATTACTCTTCATATCAAGAAGCAGAAAAATCTCAGGGCCAGGTGCCGTGGCTCATGCCTGTAATCCAGTACTTTGGGAGACTGAGGCGGGCGGATCACCTGAGGTCAGGAGTTTGAGACCAGCCTGGCCAACCTGGTGAAACCCCATCTCTACTAAAAGTACAAAAATTAGCCAGGCGTGGTGGCAGGCGCCTGTAATCGCAGCTACTCGGGAGGCTGAAGCAGGAGAATCATTTGAACTGGGTGGCAGAGGTTGCAGTGAGTCGAGATCGCGCCATTGCACTCCAGCGTGGGCAACAAGAGTGAAACTCTATCTCAAAACAAAAGAAAACAAAACAAAAGAATATGAGCTCTGGATCACAGGGGAGATGTAAACAACACTGGTCATTAATTTGACCCTATAATTAAAGGATGCCAAACAGACAAACACAGAATCTAAAAAAACACAGAACATTCTCTTTAGCCAAAGTTCCCGCAAGAAGAAAGCCCAGGAAGGACTATGCACACTCAATGGCAGCAGTAGCCTGGTCATGATAACAACAGATCCCAGGGAGGCCACACCAGCCCAGCAGGGTGATCTGCTCACAGCACAACCCGGGCAAACCAATGCCTCCTTCCAGGAGCAGGCCATGTCAGCAGCCTGCGTGTCTCCTGGCCCTCCACCCAGCAGCAGAAAGCAGCCTGGAGCAAGGGTCTCCCAATCCTCCACCGAACAGTGGAAAACAGTCTCCACCCTGACTCTGCAGCTCCAGGCCCTTTCCAGGGGCAGAAGGTGGCCCAGACAGCTGCTTCTCTCCCCCAGTGGCAGAGGCAGAGGCAGAGGCAGATAGAGTGGGAAGGTCACCAGCACTGGGTGGTTGGAGAGCGGGCCAGGGGAAGTGCTGTCTATCCTGTGGGTCAGGATTCCCATCCCCACCTAGCAATGCCAGCCAGCCCAGGCAAGCATTTCTGACCTGCTGACAGCACCAACAGAGATCAAAAGAAGGCTCAGTCTGGGCGTGGTGGCTCACTCCTGTAATATCAACACTTTGGGAGGCCAAGGTGGGTGGATCACCTGAGGTCGGGAGTTCGAGACCAGCCTGACCAACATGGAGAAACCCCATCTCTACTGAAAATACAAAATTAGCTGGGCATGGTGGTACATGCCTGTAATCCCAGCTACTCAGGAGGCTGAGGCAGGAGAATCAGTTGAACCTGGGAGGCAGAGGTTGCAGTGAGCTGAGATCACGCCATTGCATTCCAGCCTGGACGATAAGATTGAAACTCGGTCTCAAAAAAAAGAAGACCCAAGCAAAAGAAAGAAGCCAATCAGGAGAGCATTGCCAGAAAAACTAAGCTGTCACTGAAACTGTAGCCAACAAAATAGGCTAGAACTAGATGCTAAATCTAAAAAGGGCAAATGCTTGCTACAATAGAGGATCTAAATAGGGTCAAGAATGTCTACACTATAACTAAAAATCACTTGTCACACCCAGAATCATCAAAATCACAACCTGAATGAGAGAAAACAATCCGTTGATCCCAACACTGAGAAGAACCAGACAAAACAACCCAATAAAGATTTTGAAGCAGCCACCGGAAAACCGCTCCAATAAGTAATTATCAATGTCCTTGAAACAAATGAAAACATATAAACCTTCAAAAAATTATAAAAAAGAAGCAAATAGAAAACAGAATTGAGAAGTATGGTGATGGAAACAAAACTAAATGAATGGATTTGACAGCAGAACAGAGGGCACAAAAGACAGAATCAGTGACCTTAAGGACAAGCCAATAATTTCTGAATTCCAGAGAGGAAATAGACCAAAAAAAATGATCACAGCCTCAGGGACATTTGTATTATTGAAGCTCTGGAAGGGGAGGAGAAAGAGGGAAGGACTGAAGCAGGTACTCAACAAATGGTGGCTGAATCCTCCCCAAATTTGGAAAAAGACATAGGCCATAGATTCAAAAAGCTGAATGAACTCTAAAGAAGATAAACCCAAAGAAATCCATGGCAAAATACATCATAATTAAGCTTCTGAAAGTTAAAATCAAAGAAAAAAATCTTAAAAGCAACCAGAGAGAAACAAGGCATTACCTACTGAGGAGCAGCCATTCAAATGACAGCTTTTCTCATCTAAAACCACAAAGGCCAGAAGAAAGTGGCACATTTTTCAAGTGCTGGAAAAAGAACATTCAGTTTTGAATTCAATATCCAGTGAAACGAATCTTCAGTGATGAAGGGGAAATCAACATAATCTCAGATGAAGGAAAACTAAAGGAATTTATGGCGAGAAGACCTACTCTTAAAGAGTGGCCAAGGCAACTTTCCAACAGGAAGGAAGGAATTACAGGAGAAGACCTGGAACTTCAGAAAGGAAAGAACAACATAGAATAGGCAAAAACAGAAGTGAGTATAACACACTGTCCTCTCTTTGTGAGTTTCTTAAAGCATAGTTGATGGTTGAAGCAAAACTTATAACATGGTTTGTGCCAGTGCTCAGTCTACACCAAGGAAATACTGAAAGCAATTATATTTTAAAAGAGGATGAGGCCAGGTGCAGTGGCTCACACTAGTAATCCCAGCACTTTGAGAGGCAAAGGCAGGCAGATCACATGGTCAGGAGTTCGAGACCAGCCTGGCCACCACAGTAAAACTCCATCTCTACTAAAAATACAAAAATTAGCTGGGTGTGGTGGTTCGTGCCTGTAGTCCCAGCTACTTGGGAGGCTGAGGCAGGAGAATCACTTGAACCTAGGAGACAGAGGTTGCAGTGAGCCAAGACCTCGCCATTGCACTCCAGCCTGGGTGACAGAGTGAGACTCTGTCCCAAAAAATAAAAATAAAGAAGAGAGAATGATAAAGAGAGCTAATGGAAATAAGACTTCAATGCTGCAGTAGAACCAATAAAATGTCTTTATCAGTAGGTGGTTAGTAGTCACATGTATACATTGTAATATGTAAAACAACCACTAAGAAAACTACATAAACATATATACTCAAAAACAGTATAAGTAAGATTAAATCCTTCAAGTAATCCCCAGGAAGGCAAAAAAAGAGAAACACAGGAACAAAAAACAGAGGAGACAAACAGAAAACAAATAAGAAAGCAGCAGGCGTAAGTCCTAACACATCAATAGTAGTCTTAAGTGGAAGTAATTTCTAAATACACCATTAAAAGACAGATTGGCATACTGAATCAAAAAACATTATCTAACTTTACACTCTCTAGCAAAACACTCTTTTCAAACAAAGCTTAAAATTTTTAACACATGTTAAAAGTTAAGAGATGGAAAAAGATATATCATGCTAACATTAATTTTTTTTAAATAGCAGGTGTGGCAAGAAGGCAAAGCAACCTTCAAACAAACAAACAAATGAGATTACCAGGGGCAAACAATGAAATTTAATAAGAAAAGAATCAATCTAACAGAAAGATCTAACAATCTTAAAATATGTATATACCAAACAAGAGCTTTAAACTAAATAAAACAAAAATGGAGCGAGCTCAAAAAGAAAAAAACTAGAAAAACCAAGTTATAGTTGGGGACTACCAGCAATTGATAGAACTACTAGACAGATTATTAGCAAAAACAGAGAACAACTAAATAAGATAATCAACTAGGTGGATCTAATTGATATTTATAGAACAGCCCACTCAACATCAGCAGAATATACATTTATTAATGTCTATGAAACAGTCACCAAAATAAATCTCCTAGGTCACAAAACAAACCTCAGCAAATTTAACACAATTGATATCATACAGAATATGTTCTCTGATTGTATTAGAGTCAAACAAGAAATCAACAACAGAAAAACAACGAGAAAATGCTCTAACAGTTGGAAATTAAAGTACACATTTTCCATCGTTCAAAGAGGAAGTCTCAAGGAAAGTTTTAAAAATATACAGACTTGAATGAAAATTAAAATGCAGCATTTGAGAGGCTAAGGCTGTGCTTAGAGGGAAATTTGTAGCACTAGATTATAACAGAGGAAAAGTCTTAAATCTATAATCTAAATTCTTACTTTAAGAAAGTAGGAAAAATAAGAACAAAATAAACCCAAATCAAAGAGAGGAAAAAAATAAATATAAAAACAGAAATCGATGAAATTAGAACTAGGACAACAATGGAAAAATTCAATGAAACAAAAACTAGCTGACTAAACTTTAGCAAGAACAACAAAGATAAAATGAGATGATGTATAAAAACCAATTTCCAGAATGAAACAGGATATCAGGATACATCCTGCAATTATTAAAGGGAATACTACAAACACCATTATGCTCATATATTTAATAACACAGAAGAAGTGGACTAATTCCTAAAATGATACAAACTACTGAAACACAACCAAGATTAAAGAGATAAATTCAATATTCCTTTAACCATTAAGGAAATTTTTATTTTAAAGCCCCTGAAAAAGATCTTTAGGTCCAGATAGTTTCACTGGAGAGTTCTACCAAACATTTAAAGAAGAATTAGCAACAACTTTATACAATGTCTTCCAAAAAAAAAGAAGGGAGCCAGCACTTCCCATCTCATTTCCTGAGACCAATATTTCCTTGTTATCAAAAAAGACAAAGAAAGTACCAAAAAAGAAAACAATAGACTAATACAGAGACAAAAATCCTCAACAAAATCTTATCAAATAAAGTACAGCAACATATAAAGAGAATTACATATCATAACCAAACAGGATTTATTCCAGGTATGCAAAGCTGTTTCAACATTGGAAAAGCAGTCAATATAATGCAACCTATTACCAGGCTGGGAAAAAAAGATAGTAGGCTCCTATCAACTGACGGAGAAAAACATTTCACAAAGTCCAGTACTACCCGCTCATGATGAAAACTCTCAGCAAGATAGGAACAGCGAAGAGTGACTTCAACTCGATTCACCTGGCAAGATCTGGCAGGGGTGCAGGCAGGAATTGCCCGGAAGGAATTACCCATCCTCTGCCCCACCTTACTCTAATTAAAAGGATACACAAAGGGGGAAAAGGGAAACATTCCGCTTGTGTGGGTTACATTGAAACTTTTTTCTTGAAAATCTATTTTTGTTTACACTAAAGAGAAACGTTTTTCATTTCTCCCCAGGCCCACCTTGCAAGCCTTACAGGGAAGCAGGCACCATGGGAACGGCAGAAGACTGGGCTCCATGCATCCTGTGCCATGCTCTCAGCTGCCCTGTTGTTCCTCATTTCCCTACTAAGCGCCTGCTCCCCCTCCCAACAAAGCTACCTCAGTCCTCCCTCCACCCAGTCCCCCTTCTCCACGCCTCTCCCCATCTCTGCTAGAAGACAACCTCACCTCCTCCTTCTTGGACTACAAAGCAGTCAGTGGGGCAGACCTTCAGATTCTTGCCCCCAATCCCCTGCATTCCCGTGCAGCTTCATGCACACCCTTCTCCCCTAGTACCATCTTAGTCCTGTCCCTTCTTCCCACCTCCGTTCCAGGCCACATCCTCCTGACTCCAGTGATTGTCTTGTCTTTACTCAGTGTTCACCTTTTCACGGGCTTCTTCCCAACAGCACGTAAACATCATCTCATGCTTTCAGTTAAAATACAGATGTGGCCAGGGAGGCCGAGGTGGGCAGATCACGTGGTCAGGAGTTCGAGACCAGGTTGACCAACATTTAGTAGAAACTTTAACAGAAACCCCATCTCTACTAAAAATACAAAAATTAGCTGGGTGTGGTGGTGCGTGCTTATAATCCCAGCTATTCAGGAGGCTGAGGCAGGAGAATCGCCTGAACCTGAGAGACAGAGGTTGCAGTGAGCCAAGATCGTCCCACTGCACTCCAGCCTGGGTTTCAAAAAAAAAGAAAAAAAAACTTTGCAGATGTAATTAAGGTTACTTATCAGTTGACCTTAAAATAAAGAGAGTTCCCTGGCTGGGCTGGATGTAATCACATGCTTATAGGCAGAAGAGGAAGGCAGTGAGAAATGGCAGAAGCCAGGGATTCCCAGGTGTCAAAGCGCTGATGCTTCCTTGCTGGCTGTGAGCTGGAGGAGCTATGCAAAACTGGTGCTGCAATAGAGAATTCCATGCATAGGTGAGAAGCTGGGAATATGAGCTGCATGCGTGTGTTTGGGAGTGGGGTGGGGATCTTCCTGAGGCCCTCGTATCAAACTGAATCCCTGGTGTGCTGCAGCCAAGCCATCAAATTCTGTCCACAGAGGCTGTGCCCCATCTATCACTGGCTCACCAGCTGTGCAAGTGTGTGAGCTGCAGGGCCTTCCTTTCCAGTGCTTGTGACCCTACTTGGTCCTGAGAAAGGTGTGGGCTTAGTCTGCCTTCTCATCCGCCTGTCATTGTGTTTGCACCCACCGCCTTCTCCTCACAGGTGTGTCCTGGCTGCTCACAGGCCCCTGAATGTGTGTCTGCCCAGAGCACTTACCATGGCCCCTGGGAACCCAGACCTTCCCTTCTCTTTCATCCTCTCGGCAACCTAGCAGTGCTGCTGCCCCAGTCCAGATCCACTATGACGTGATCCCTTCTGCACTGTAACATTTCCCCATTCACTGCCTCCTGCCGAGTCTCTGCCCCATGCCAGGCCCTGTGCTTGGCACTAGGGACATGCAGAAAGATGCAGGGTCAAATCGCATCTCCACAGGGGCACCTCGACCTGGAGAAGTGACATAACTGCTGATCTTGAGCCCCCCGCCCCCATGGAAGGCCCCCTGCTTCTTCACTGCCAGGCCTGAGTGCAGGATTTGAAATGGTGGATGTGAACACAGCAGTGCCCAGCACGCCGTCAGCCTGCCACACAAGTATGCTGCAATCATCCACCCTCACACTCAGGATAGGTTCAGCTCTGCCGCACTCCTGTCCAGAGAGGGCTGTAGCCCAAGGCACAGGGAGGAAATGTGGATAACATGAAACGACTTCTCTACAAATAAAAGAAAAGAGAGAACATGCCGAGAAACCGATGAAGCTGTAGAACCGATGAGGTGGCCGCATCTTCCTTCAGGATATCAAGAAACCAGACCATGATGACTGAGACAGCGGGCTGAATGCGATGGAGTGTACATTACATTTGGAAAAAAAAATGTGAATCAGTCACTACTGGAACTGCACAAACTGGCCACTGACAAAAATGACCCCCAATTGTGTGACTTCATTGAGACACATTACCTGAATGAGCAGGTGAAATCCATCAAAGAATTGGGTGACCACGTGATCAACTTGCGCCAGATGAGAGCACCCCAATCTGGCTTGGCAGAATATCTCTTTGACAAGCACACCCTGGGAGACAGTGATAATGAAAGCTAAGCCTTAGGCTAACTTCCCCGTAGCCACGGGGTGACTTCCCTGGTCACCAAGGCAGTGCATGCATATTGGGGTTTCCTTTACCTTTTCTATAAGTTGTACCAAAACATCCACTTAAGTTCTTTAAGTTCTTTGCACCATTCCTTCAAATAAAGAAATTTGGC